>QLTV01000207.1:1998915-2020545 GCA_003457575.1 Thermophis baileyi
GCGTAGAAGGTTTTCTTCTTGATTAATGTGATAATTGGTGCATTCAGTCTTTATTTGGTGGCATAGATTTTTGTAGCGGCTTTTAAAGTTAGCAATGCAGCCAGTTTTATTTTTTCGCCAAAGAGATCTTTTTTTGGATTGAAGTTTCCTTATTTTTATGGGTAATTTGTTTTTCTTGGTTTTGGTGGTTATTAGTGGTACGTATAGTTTGATGACTCTTTTGATTTCGAGCAAAAAGATATTGTAGTAGTCTTCGATAGTATTACAGCCAGGAGTATGACTGCGGCCAGGAGGATCTTTGCTTAACCTGGGCCAGTGCACCTAGAGAAGAGGGCCCTGGCGAGAGTGACAAAACGCTTGTTACTCTTGTATAGATGACTGCAATATGCTCGCTCTGTGGCTGGATTTAGGACTGTTCGTCAGCGGAGAATCGCCCGAGGGAGGAACGCTGGCGGAGAACAAGGGGTGGCCAAGGGTACGAGACGAACAGTCCCATTCCGCTGTGGCTGGCTTTGAAGATTACCCAGAAGTTGCAGTTGGCAAATGAGAGCCACTATAGGTATATAATGGTGCTGCAGGCTCTGCACCGGTCATCAGATTTCTGGATCTATCTCAAGGGGCTGCTTTGAACCTAAGCAGCCTGACCCAGCTTGGTGTCCAGGTACCTGCAGGTTTGCTACAAAGTAGTTCTACCCTTTCCGGTAGGCTAGGAATGATGGGATTGCCTCCCACATGATAGTCACAAAAGAACCAACCCCCCCCCACCCCCGTTTTTCAGTTGTGGTGCCAACCATCTGGAATAATCACCCCCTGGAGATCCAGAGGGCACCTTGCTCCCAACCTTTAAGAAGACAGATGCATGGATGGTCAGAAAAGCCTAGAGGGATCAAGACCTGCTCATTGGGATGAAGAAGGAGACAAAGGAGTTACATTTCCATTATAAATGAATGATTATTAATGAAGTCATTGCATATTATATTGTTGGTAATTGTATTTTTGATAACTATTTGTTTTAAATGTAAATCTCCATGAGTCGCTAGATGTAATAGCAGCACATTCACAGGGCAGGGGGTAAAAACCAAGATTCAAAGCGCCACTTCTTTTTGGCATGTGCCATATGGATGCTTTGCAGAAAAGGGGAGTAGGGTTTCAGTTACATGGTCACTACTTCCATGTTGATATTTTAACAGTGCCTGTGGATAATCCAGTGTGGTAATCTAAAAACACAGTAGGTTAAGAAGAGATTATATAAATGAATCAAACCAATAAAACAACTGTAAACTAAGGCCATCCTGGATTGAAATTGTCTTGCAGGTTGTCAGAAAGTAAGAAAGGCTGTACAATATTGTAGAAAAGAACTCCAAGTGTGATTATGACAGTGATGATGATCAGTTTTGGCCATAGAAATATGTCGCTGTAAGGGACTCCCTCCGCATGATCTCATGTGTGTGTATGTGTTTGTAGGCTACACCGTCACCTCGGTGGTGTCCACAAGACTCAACAGGATTTATGTAGCAGGAGCCCCTCGATTCAACCATACTGGAAAAGTGATTGTTTTCACAATGCACACAAATCGAAGCCTCACCATCCACCAGTCACTGACCGGAGAGCAGGTAAAGGATATATGTCTGGGCATTGCTTTAGGAATCTGTGTGGCTGGAAAGAAGGAGGCAGTGGCACATGGCTGGATTAAAGCCAACTGATGCCTAAGCAGAGTCCAGCAATGGTGCCCTTTGACGGAAGCAAAACTCTCATGCGATAAGGAGGAATAAATATGATATCTGATGAAAACTTCAAGCCAAACGTTGAAACTTTAATCATTCACTATGTCAAAGAAAATGGTTTCTTTACCCCAATGCAGATTAAAGTTGAATGTAGCAGATAAAAACTATAAGATTAAAGAGTGTTGGCATTAAAAAGTTAAGGGCATAATACAGGTAGTCCTCGACTTAGGACCTCAATTGAGCCCAAAATGTATGTTGCTAAGCGAAATATTTGTTAAGTGAGCTTTGCCCCATTTTACAACCTTCCTTGCCACAGCTGTTAAGTGAATCACTGCAGTTGTTAAGTTAGTATCGTGGTTGTTAAGTGAATCTGGCTCCCTTGTTGACTTTGCTTGTCAGAAGGTTGCAAAAGGTGATGACATGACCCCGGGACATTGTGACCGTCATAAATATGAGTCAGTTGCCAAGCATCTGAATTTTGACCGCATGACCATAGGGATGCTGCAATGGTCGTAAGTGTGAAAAACGGTCAGAAGTCACTTTTTTCAGTGCCATTGTAACTTTGAACAGTCACTAAATGAACTGTTGTAAGATAAGGACTACTTGTAGCTAGAGGGGAAAAAACTCTGTGGTGCCCCCTGCCCTTGGAGACCTAAGCACATGCTTGGTTTGCTTAATTGATAACAATAACCATATAATAATAACAGTAAAATTGTTGTCTTCAAGTTGGAGTTTTCCCCACAGCAATTCCAAAATAAAATAGCACTCAGGATTCAGGATCGACCCTTCTGTTTTTCACTTTATCCTTTCAGAGCCATTTGTCTATGGGTCTGATATAATTTGCTGAAGAAATGCCTAAGGTTATAAATTATAAGAAGAATTGTCTCCTTTAAGAAGTTGATTTTGAATTTTTCAAGAATGACTGAAGTGGCCAAATGGAATGAATAAGCAATGCTGAATCGCCTATTATACAGACACATTTCTGTCTCTAAAAGAATGCAAATCTTGGCATTCATCAAGAATCCACAGAATACGATTTACTTGATGTAAATAGGCTTCAATTCTTTCAAACTAACTTAATCGTTTTTTGCCATGGACTTTCAGTAAGAGAATCAATCAACGGAAAGCAACTGAGAATAGCAGTTAATGTGATCCTTAATCTTCCAGGATCAAAGTGTTATTCTCTCTCTCCCTCTCTCTGAAGTGTATTCCAGAAGCAATGTCTAGACAAGGAGATGATGGATGGGTTCCTCTGAGAAATGCCTCTCATTCCAGTAGTATCATTACAGATGCCATTAATTTCTCAGAAGCATATACAAATACAGAAATACACAGCTCTGTAGTCTTCATTCTGTATATATTTTTCGTATCCTTTTTCAGATCGGTGCCTACTTTGGAAGTGAAATCAGTTCAGCAGATGTTGATGGGAACGGAATGACAGACATTCTGTTGGTTGGAGCTCCCATGTATTTCAGTGAAGGGCGAGAGAGAGGAAAAGTCTACATCTACAGCTTAAAAGAGGTAATTATTGGTCCTGTGTTGACAAATGGGCATTTTCCTCAAGACAGGAAAAGCCCTTTTACATTTGCTACCTTTGTCTCATATGACAGCTGATCATACTATTGACCAAGCAGATGCAGTTGGTTTCCGGTGATTAGAATATTCGACCAAAATATAGGAAGATATTGATTCTGAGTTCCATCTTTCTGAAGTCCCAAAGGTGCTTTTTTTCAAGAGGCAACTGGACTTTCTGGTGAGCAATACACTTTGGGATGAACACCCTTCGAATGGTGCGGGAATACGAACGGATTTCCAGAAAAATTGCAGACTTCAGGAACCGTTTGCGCTTCAGTTTGAGATACAGACAGGACAGACTCATCCCCAACAGCCTGCGCCTGTCTTCAACAGTGAAGGGACACAGGGCAGAAAACATCCTGAGGAAAGCACAGCTCCAACTCCTCAGTGAAAGAATTAGATTAATTTCACAATTTACCAGAAAGTCCAGTTGCCTCTTGAAAAAAGCACCTTTGGGACAACCATGACCTGGATGACTGAGAATCTCCACAGACATCTCTCTGAAGGCATTGAGATCGATAAAGAAGAATTGGGGGAAAACATTTAGAGTAATGAACACAAATATAAGGAAGAACAAGACACCTAGCCAGAGGTATATTACAGGTAGTCCTCGACTTACAACCACAATTGAGCTGTTGTTAAGTGAGACATTTGTTAAGTGAGTTTTGCCCCATATTAGACCTTTCTTGCCACAGTTGTTAAGTGAATCACTGCAGTTGCTAAGTTAGTAACCCAGTTGTTAAGTGAATCTGGCTTCCTCATAGACTTTGCTTCTCAGAAGGTCGCAAAAGGGGATCACGTGTCCCTGGAACACTGCAATCGTCATAAATATGAACCAATTGCCAAGCATCCGAATTTTGATCACATGATCATGGGGATGCTGCAAAGGTGGTAAATGTGAAAAACAATCATAAATCACATTTTTCAGTGCCATTGTAACTTTGAACGGTCACTAAATGAACTGTTGTAAATCAAGAACTACCTGTATTTGCATCTCATTTACTATCTCCAGTTGCACTGATGTCAGAAGCAATTCTCTAGGGCGGAATGCTGAAACAACCTCAGGAAACCCTCCCCCCACTTTTAATGCATCACATCTACAGTGCATGTAAAAACAGGACTTCAAGCACACATTCTCAGCCACCATCTTAAGTTGTTTTTTTCCCCCCTAGACATTCTGATTGGTGTCTTAATCTAAGGAGCTCAAGGGGGCAACCATAGGGATTGTTACTTATTTATCTTCACAACAATTATTAAAGATAAGTTGTGCTGAGAAATTGTGTCTGACCTGAAATCTTATAGTGAGCTTCATGTTCAAATAGGGCTTGATTTCTGCAGTACCAGAAAAGTTGTCTACATACTACATCACATTCGTATTCTCACACCGCATGTTTAACCAAGTCAGTTCAAGACCTAACAGACATATCTTCATAAGTTAACTTAATTTTAACCTTAGTTTACTTTGTGTGCCACAGAATGTTGTACAGAGTCAGTAACCAGGTGAAGCCTGTTTGGCTAAATGAAGCCAATGGCTGCTGTTCTGGCCTGATGAGAAGTCGTCAGACTCGTATTTAACAGCAGCTTAAGCATCCAAGGAGGAGGCAAGAAACAGCAGTAACAGAATGTAACAGAATAACAGAATTGGAAGGGACCTTGGAGGTCTTCTAGTCCAACCCCCTGCTCAAGCAGGAGATCCTATACCATTTCAGACAAATCGCTGTCCAGTCCCCAGTGATGGAACACCCACAACTTCTGAAGGCAAGCTGTTCCACTGATTAATTGATTAATCGCTGTTAGGAAATTTCTCCTTATTTCTAGGTTGGTTCTCACCTTGATTAGTTTCCATCCATTGCTTCTTATCCTGTCTTCAGGTATTTTGGAGACTAGGTTGATCCCCTCTTCTTTGTGTCAGCTCCTCAAATATTGAAGCACTACTATCATGTCACCCCTAGCCCTTCTTTTCATTAGACTAGACATACCCAATTCCTGCAACTGTTCTTCATATGTTTTAACCTCCAGAACTGTTTTAGCGACCAAAACAGGACACAATATTCTAAATGTGGTCTTATCAAGGCATTATAAAGTGAGCCTTCCATCCTTCTGAGGTCAGTAAAATGAGGACCCAGATTGTTGGGGGCAATATACTATCTCTGTAAACTGCTTAGAAAGAACTATAAAGCACTGTGAAGCAGTATATAAGTCTACGTGCTATTGGTATACTAACACTTCATGTGAACTTGATTCTAACCCTCTGTTAATGCAGCCTAGGACTGCTTTGACTCTTTAGGCAGCTGTGGCACACTGCTGGTTCATATTTAAATGGTTGTCCACTAGATCTCCTAGATCCCTCTTTCAGTTAATACTATTGAGCCAGGTACCACCTATTCTATATCTGTGCATTTGGTTTTCCTTGCCTAAGTGTAAAACCTTGCTTTTCTCATCACTGAATTTAATTTTGTTAGATAGGACCCAGTGTTTAAATCTGTTAAGATCCTTCTGAATCTTGAGCCTATCTTCTGGAGCGTTGGCTATTCCCACCAGCCTGGTGTCATCTGCAAATTTGATGAGTTCTCCTTCTATCTCCTCATCTAAATCATTTATGAAGATATTGAAGAGTACTGAGCCTAAGACAGAACCTCGGGGTACCTCACTGCTTACTTCCGTCCATATAGATGTAGTTCCATTGAGGACTGCCCAGTGAGTGTGGTTGGTCAGCCAGTTTGTCAGGGTTCCAAGTAATAAATCCATAGAAAGCAGAACTCCAAGGCAGGTAGATTCCTCAAAGAACAATTTTTTTGGAGATATCATCTTGGCACAAAACTGGTGAAAACCTACTCTGAAAGTTCCGGTGGTTTTCACCTGATTAAAAAGTGAAAGTTCCCCCTTTCCCCAAACAATCAGTCATATTGTCCAATCAAGGTGCTGGCTGGCCGCATGGTAACCGGACTCCTCCTCTCTCCAGCCACCTGTTGGAATATCCTTGGTTCCCACAGGAAACTATTTTGTTTTGGTTACAAAACATGTTCCCCCCTTCCTATCCCATCTTCGCATTATGGCAACCCTGAAGCCTCCAAAATGGCCCCAGCCAGGTTCGCTTCAGAGTTGACACAGTTACTAATCCATCTGGTGCTGATGCTCTCTAATCCACATTTTTCTAGGTTGTGGTCTACTTTATCAAATGCCTTACTGAAGTCCAAGTAAATTATGTTGACAGCATTTCGCTGCTCCAATAATTTAGTCACTTTGTCAAAGAATGCAATAACATTTGCCTGGCATGATCTGTTTTTGACAAACCCATGTTGGCTTCTGTTATAATTTTGCTTGCCTCTAGGTGTTTGCAGATTCATTGCTTATCTTTTCCAGAATCTTCCAAGGTATTGATGTCAGGCTGATAAGTCTGTAATTTCCTGGATCTGTGTTTTTTTCTCCTTTTTTGAAGATGGAAACTATGTCAGCTCTTTTCCAGTTCTCTGGTAGTTCCACGGTGCTCCAGGATCTTTGAAAGACATGGTTCAGTGGTTCTGAGATCATGTCTGCCAGGTCCTTCAGAAATCTGTGGTGTAATCCACCTGGACCCAGTGATTTGAACTCATCTAGAGTGGACAGATGTCCTCTTATCATTTTCTTGCCTTTTTTGACTTGCATTCCTAATCTGTCTTTCATGATACTGTTTTTGATAGATTGGACTGTTTTTTCCATATGTATAAAGACAGGTGCAAAGAATGAATTAAGCAGGTCTGCCTTCTCCCCAATGTTCATGACCTTCTTGCCGTTTTCTTCCATTGATGGATCAATCATTTCTTTGACTTTTTTTGTGTTTTTACATGAAAGAAGCTTTTTAATTGCATTTGATGTTTGTTGC
The DNA here is from genome assembly GCA_003457575.1 of Thermophis baileyi. Taxonomy (NCBI): domain Eukaryota; kingdom Metazoa; phylum Chordata; class Lepidosauria; order Squamata; family Dipsadidae; genus Thermophis; species Thermophis baileyi. Next base: position 2,006,077 of record QLTV01000207.1, read on the forward strand.
AAGCTTGAGTTCATTTTGAGCTTTAGCTTTCCTGACTTCATCTTTGCAGGTTCGGGTTATATCCTGATATTCTGTCTTAATTATGTGCCCCTCTTTCCACTTTTTATACTTGTTCTTTTTGTCTTTCGATTTATCAGAGAGTTCTTTGTGCAGCCATGTTGGTTTCTTCTGAGATCTCTTATTTCTCTTCTTTAATGGTATTGTGCTAGATTGGGCTTTTATACACTTACTTTTTAAAGTTTCCCAAGCTTCTTGGGATGTTTTCCCCTTGAGGATTTCCATCCATGGAATTCTTCCCAAGCACTCTCAAAGGTTTGTTGAAATTGACTCTCTTAAAGTCCAAGAATCTAGTTTGACTTTGTTCTATTGCTTATGCTTGCATTATGTTGAATTCTAATATTGCATGATCACTTTCCCCCAAGTTTCCTGTAACTTCAACCCCTTCTATTATTTCATCTCTGTTAGTGAGAATTTAATCCAGTATGGCTGACCCTCTAGTTCTCTTCTCTTTTTGGGAGACAAAGTTGTCTGCTAGGTTTATAAGGAATCTGTTTGATCTTCTACTAGGTGCAGAGTTTGTCTCCCAGTTGATGTCAGGGTAGTTAAATCCCCCATTACTATTGAGGAGTATTTTCTACATACCTTAGATAACTGATTAACAAAAGGTTCATCTATTTCCTCTGGTTGGGTGGGGGGCCTGTAGTGTACGCCTGTGACAATGATGTTCTTTTTTTCCTGAAATATATATTGTGGTGGGAAACTCTACTAACATAACAGTAGAAATGGAAATGAAAATTCTTTGGGTTCAAAAGACATGCTACTTTCCTGAAATAATGGAGAGTGGTGAGCTGATGATGACAAAAGGTAGGGGAATGATGGAAAATAATGAAATATTACTTTTATTTTTTTAAAGAAAAAATAAATGTGGCATATAACAATTTATTAAAGAAATCCTAAAACACTAAAGAGCTTGGCAGGACAAACACCAACTCTAAGAGAAAGTTTTTTCTCAAACAGCAGAAGAAAAACCACTGCATGTAATAAGGCGGCTTCTCAGCAAACTGTGGGGGTCTAGGACAACTCACTGCGGCCAACTTGCCATGGGACAATTCAATGCTGTATTAATAGTTTTATTTAGTTACTTCTATTATTGGTGACCACCTTTTCATCAAAATTATTGTAACTCTTTTGTTTCTGGATTATTTTATTATTAATGGCCACGGTTCAGTTGAAATTAATGTAACTTTTGTATTTGTTGAATTGTCCTGCGGCAAGTTGGTTGTGGCGAGTTGGCTATGGCGAGTTGGCCGTTGTCCCATTCTGAACTGTGGTGTCAATTTCAATGCATTTTCTGCCTGGATTTCTCACTTTCTCCATTTCTTTTTTGAGGGGCAACAAGTTTTCTGACAAATTGTATTCATGGTTAATTCCGTGCTGATACACAAATGTGCTTTTTCATCTTTTCTCTTCTTAAAGAACCAGTTTGTTCCTAATGGAGCCCTGAAGGACTTGCCCGGCTATCAGAATTCCAGGTTTGGGTCCTGCATTGCCTCTGTGCCTGACTTGAACCAGGATTCTTACAGCGATGTAGTTGTGGGAGCACCTCTGGAGGATGAGCATCAGGGAGCTCTGTACATCTTCCACGGTTATAGGGAAAATCTGATCCGGAGATATAAGCAGGTACAGATTCTCTGTAGGCTGTGGGACAAAGGCAGAGAAGGGGTGATGGTTGGGGTCTACATTGGCTTTTGGGCTTGAATGAAATTCCATTCAGTTAATCCAATATATTTAACATTGGTAAAATCTCTGCATGTAATAATTTTGTTCCAGTGACATATTATTCATTCTATTCATATCACTGGGGATCCAGGGGGTTTGCCAAGGAGTCCTAGACTGTCTCAGCTGGTTCACCCCTGCAGTAGGGAACAGACTATTGTTATGAATGTGAGACTGGACTAGAGGGAATTAACAGAACAACAATAGATCTCCTCATGTATTTCCTAGAAGCCGGTTAGTTAGAAAAGGATAAGGCTGCAGGTCATTGGTGCCTCTCAACTAAGCGCCAGCACTGGCACTCTGAATAAACTATAGAATTGGTGCCTTAAACCTGCATGGAAATACCGGCAGTACGCAACTTGCAAACAGTCGTTTAGCAACCATTCAAAGTTACGATGGAACCCTCCAGAAGCTGCTTGTTATCTTATTTCAAAGTTATAACAGCTGCACCCTCTGCAGTCATGTGATCACATTTTGGGTGCTTGGCAACCAGCTCACTTTGATGGCTTGTTCACAGCATCCTGCAGTCATGTGACTACAGTTTTTAATGTGTTTTTTTTTTCAATTTCCAGCAAAAAGAAAACAAACATTAGAGAAAATTCATTCGCTTAAGATTGCCATGTTCACTTAACAATCACCACAAAGAATGCTGAAAAATTGGGTCTATTCACCTTGATTCATTTAACAACCATAACAACTACTTCCAGGTTCAGTTATGGTCATAAGATGAGGACTACCTGCATTTGTATTTTCTCACATTGGCAATATAATTTGGTACCCGGTTCACCTCTTATAGATGATGTAATCTAATTAAGCAGTGGATGAGTTCAAACAAATGGCTCTGATCTCTGCATCTTTGGTTGTTGCATCTACTGACATGACACAAATAGTGTTCAAGCAGCTTTTGTCAGCATATGGTAGCTACTTCCGGAAGAAAGAAAACCCCTGAAAACAAAAAACTGAGTATTCAAAACAGCCATCATGCTGATTTTGTTCTATGCATGCAGAGGACATGTTGCATGCTCAGGACCTACAGAACCTGAAGTGTTTCAAACAAGATATTTTAGCCAGTCCTGGACAGTGATGATGGAATGAGGGCTTTTCCACATTTGCACAGCTCATAACACACCACAGTTGAAAATGAAATCACATCTTTATTGCTCTGGACGTATCAGCAGAACACACCTACCTGGCTGGAAAGTTGCAAAATAAAATGCACTGCCCCAAAGAGCTGGATTAGCCATATAGAGGCTAAGAAGCACAGCAGCTACGATGTAATGCACATATCTGCTCATTTTCAGATCTCAGGGAATCCATGCAGAAAAAAAAATCACAAAAAAGGTCTATTTTGCATATGAAAATATCACAATGCAGCTCACTTCTAGCCCACAAAAACCATGTTTTACAACATTTACAACAGCAAAGCCGCAGAGAAGTAGATGAGTTGCAACACATGAAAATTCCCACCACTGCGACTGCTAGTATTGTGTGGGGTACAAAGTTCAAAAAACGATGTCTATCTTCTGCAGTCATTGTCTCTTACTATCAGTTGTCCTACAGACACGAGGGCCCTTCTGCTGGTGCATAAATGAATGAATGCTGCTGACGAGCCTCTGGAAAGAAACTCTTCTTGGAGCTCCCAGGTCCTTTAACTGCAGGACGGGATTAAGGAAGCCAGATTCACAGGGGTTTTCTTTAATGTGTTTAATGTCAAAGATTAGAGCACCAAATCTTGGGAACGGAGATAGGAACCCTTTAAGTCTCCTTTATGAGTGTGCCCCTTGAGGCAGGCTTCTTTGAAGCTTTGAGTCTCTCTTTCCCATCTGGTTGCAGGCCACACCCAACTAGTTTTTCAAGGACAACCTTCTCTCACTCGTCTAGGGACTCTGGGAACTGAACTCAAGCAATAGGCCTTGTGCACAGAGATGTAATTTGGGTGTGCATGCTTGCTAAGATACGGAACTGCTTTTGCACAGCTACTTACTGCATGTTCAAAGAAAATTCTTTTTGTCCCCTTGATCTTCCAGAGAATTGCAGCTGCTGACCTTTCTCCTGGCTTTATGTATTTTGGGAGCAGCATCCATGGAAACCTGGATATGAATGAAGACAAGCTGGTGGATCTTGCTGTGGGCTCCCGTGGGAGTGCTGTCCTATTATGGTTGGTCACATCAAATATAAGACTGGTTCATTCAGAGTGAAATTGGGGGGCAAGGAGGAAGGGAACAAAACCTAGCCAACACCCCGAGTTAGTAGGCGTCCATTATTAGGAGCCTAGGGAGTATGAGTGCAAGCCCTGATGTTTTAGATCCATGCCCCTCCTGGCTTGTGAAAGCTTCCCGGGTGATGACATGCGGATGGCTTCTGGCAGTGATTAATGCTTCCCTGTGGGAGGGGGTGGTACCCTAGCATTTTAAGAAGGCTGTGGTCCACCCTCTTCTCAAGAAGCCACCTTGCCTTACTGTAGCACACAGCTGCAGCAAGGAAGCTTTTCCCCCTGTTGAATCCAAAGCTCTGAGCACCCCCCCCCCAGTAATGCGTTCCTGGACTGGCTCAAGATATCAGCTGCTTTTCCCTCTTCCCTATAAGGTCCCGCAGTGTGGTCCAAATCAATGCCACCCTCCAGTTTGAGCCCTCCAAAATCAACATCTTCACCAAGGACTGTGTTCGGAATGGAAAAGAGGCCACCTGTCTGTCAGCCTTTGTTTGCTTCACTGCCGTTTTTCTCTCCACTCATTTTCAGACAGCTCATGTAGGTAAGTGGCAGGGGCTGCTCCCTCTTGAGGGTTGTTCTCCCCATTGGGTGGCTGTATTGCTCCCCTAGGGAGGGGGCTTTTATTCAGGATACAATCCTGTCCCAGACGCACAGGGCAGGGAACCGGGAGATGAAAGAAGCATTTAAGGGGAGAAAAGCCTGAAATTGTCACCATAATCCAGTGATTACAAGGAAGCCCCTCTTAACTTCTTCCCATCACTTCAATTTAATCATCACTTGCTTATTTAAAGTAAGTTTCCTATTTAAGAAGTATATTTATAAGACAATTGTGGCAGTCTTTGGAACCACATTTAACGGTAGAGGAATGGGGCTGCAGAAGGAGTTAATTAAGAGTTCACAGAGCACTGATTATGTTACCTAGTCAGGTCATGAAACGTCTGCAAGAAAAGAAACAAACTCAGAGAGCACCAAGGACCCCTCATTTCAACCCTGAACTACAAATATTCTCCCTTATTAATATGAGATTTGAAATAATTTGAGATGCTGGTCTCAAGTTAGTTCTACATTTTATTTCACGTTGGGGAATAAATTATTTAGCCTCAATCTTCCTTTGTTTCAGCATTGAATTACAATCTCACCATTGATGAACGACGATATATCCCACGAGCCTACCTGGATGAAAATGGAGAGCGACTTGCCCACAAGGCAGCCACCTTGCTTGCCGGGCAGGAACATTGTGACAGGATGGATTTTCATGTCTTGGTAGGGATTTTCATGTTGGATAACTGCACTCAAATTTTGTTTTTGTCTCAGAAGAGCAGAAAAGATTGTCACTTCTCAGGGATGTCTGTAGGCAGGAGGTGTTGGAGGAGTAGGCTTTGCAAGGTGGTAGACATGGCGGCACAACTGAAGTTCTGCCCCTTTTGTACAGGTGTGCCGATTTTGACTCCCTAGTGCAGGGGTGTCAAACTCAAGGCCCGCGGCCGGATCTGGCCCATGGGGTGCTTAGATCTGGCCCGTGGGGCCGCCCTGGAAACAGCGAAGGACTGACCCGTGGTGCCTCTGCCAGTGAAAATGGAGCTTGTGAGGGCCATGTACGGCCCTCCTGAGCTCCATTTTCTCTGGCAGAGGGTTGCAGGAGGCCATCCCAGCTGAAAACGGAGCTCGTGAGGGCTCCCTGTCCTCCCTGTTAGGAAGTTTCTCCTCAATTCCAGGTTGCTTCTCTCTTTGATCAGTTTCCATCCATTGTTTCTTGTCCTGCCCTCCGGTGCTTTGGAGAATAATTTGACCCCCTCCTCTTTGTGGCAGCCTCTCAAATACTGGAAGACTGCTATCATGTCCGTCCGTCCCCAGTCCTTCTTTTCTCTAGACTAGCCAAACCCAAATCCTGCAACCGTTCTTCATGTTTTTGTCTCCAGGCCTTTAATCATCTTTGTTGCACTTCTCTGCATTCTTTCTAGAATCTCAACATCTTTTTCATATCATGGCAACAAAACACTGGATGCATTATTCCAGGTGTGGCCTTACTAAGGCTTTATAAAGCAGTACTAATACTTCACATGATTTTGATTCTATGCCTCTGTTTATACAACCAAGGATTGCTTTTGCTGTCGCACACTGCTGACTCAGGTTTAAGTGATCGTCCACTAGGACTCCAAAGTCCCTCTCACAGTTACTGTTTTTGAGTCAGGTTTCCCCTAATCTGTACCTGTACCTTTGGTTTTTCCTGCCCAGCTGTAAAACCTTGCTTTTCTCCACATTAAATTTCATGTTGTTGGATAGGGCCCATTGTTCAAGTCTGTCAAGATCTTTTTGGACCCTGAGCTTGTCTTCTGGGCTGTTGGCTATTCCTGCCATTTGATGAGTTCCCTTTCTATTCCCTCATCTAAGTCATTTATGAAGATTTGAAGAGTACTGGGCCTAAGATGGAACCTTGTGGTACCCCACTGCTTACTTCCCTTCATGTAGGTGTAGTACCATTAAGGACTACTCGTTGAGTACGGTTTGTCAGCCATCTACAAATCCATCTGGTGATGATGCTGTCTATCCCACTTTTTTCTAGTTTACCAATACTTACTCTTTAAGTATTTAATAATGTTTCTATTCATTTCTTGGTTTTCATTTTTGAGTTTGATTGTAAATGCATTTTTCATATTATTTTCCTGTAAAGTCATACTTTTAAATTGTCATAGGAAAGCTTGAGCATTTGTATAATTATAAAAGACCGGGCATAAAGACAAAAGTAATAAACCACCCAGAGCTTCGTAATTAGGATGGTATAAAATAAATGAATAAAGAAACAAAAAAATAAAAATAAGACAAATCCTGCTCATTTGGACAGTTTATGGTGCAATGCACTGCGTAAACCCAAAAGTTAGTTCTCTAACCAGACTCAGAAGGATAATGATGATTACCTCCTGTTCTTTTTATTCTTCCAGGATACAGCTGATTATGTGAAGCCAGTGACTTTCTCTGTCGATTATGCCCTAAAGAGTCCTGAGACTGGACCAGTGATGGATGATGGGTGGCCAACTTCACTGAAAGTTGCTGTGCGTAACACCTTCTGATCCTGGAGTGAGGGTTAAAGAGGGCTAAATTTAGAAACCATTGCAAGGAATGTTCGGCTTATTTATTGCTTTGGCTCGCTTTCCCCATCACCTGCCTGGTCCAAAGCCTCGTTCAGCACAGAATGAAGAACAGTCGTCTGAGATGAACGAGTCAGGAAGGGAAGATGCCCAGGAATTGTAGAGTCAGAAAGAACAGAGAGCAGAGGATAAAGAGTCTTTTTGGTGGAATATTTACAACGTAGTTTAAAATCTGTATGAAATTAATAAATAACAAAAAACAATACGCACTAAATTTGGTTGAATGAGGCTGGAGACCCCTTGTTTCATATGTTTCTACATTTCATGGAGCAAAACTATATCGTTCTAATACAAACAACCAAATCTGCAGAAAGTAAATGGCCCAATCTTTAAATCCAATCCACTTTATAACATGACATGCCCTGTACTATGCGCAGAGGGTAAAAGAACCCAAATAGCGGCATCCAGGTGGGTGGGCGAAGTCTCCCGCTTCCGTCGGTACCAGCTGTCTGGTGACCTGCAGGCACGCCCGAACCGGGAACATTTCACCCCTGGTGCCATGCCCCCTTTGTCACATCATCGCGCGCGGGGAGGGGGCAGGGCAGGGGTCACGGCGGCGGGGCGGGGGTCACGGGGGGGTCGCGGCATTAGAAAGGTTGAGAACCACTGATGTAAAGGGAGGAGAAGGAACATTAAATGGATGTAGGCCCTACATCCATTTAATGTTCCTTCTCCTCCCTTTAGAAAGGGGGAACATAAAAGTATACAGCAAACTAAATCTATCACAATATAAAACACTCTTAAATAACAAAATAAATGCTCATTAAAATTAATTTATGGCACCGGTCATCTTCTGCCAGATTTTTAAGCGCTGCTGCATAAAACCTGGCAGCATTATATGTTGTACCACGGTTAGTAGTTGAAAGCAGGGAAGTGTGGAATTGCACTGTGTGCCCTGGATATTTGTAAGGTAACGGTGAGATGAGGCTAGTAAGAATGCCTCTGTAGTGCAGGCACTGGGAGCCCATGCTGTGTGTGTCCAGAATCACCGGGGCATTTTCTCTCTGGCTAATAATGGGTTGTTAGTCCCAAAGGTGCTTTTTCAAAAGGCGACTGGACTTCATTTTTCCTTGAGCATGTTTTGCTTCTCATCCAAAAACCTTATTCAGTTCTTCTTTGGTGAGAAGCAAAACTTCTTCAAGGAAAAACAATGTCCAGTCGCCTTTTGAAAAAGCACCTTAGGGACAACCATGACTTGGATGACTGAGAATCTCCACAGACAAGATTTAGGATTTCTGCTTTGTCTTAGTGAGGGGACAACATTTCCCAGTCTTTCCTTGAGTCGTGCATAACTTCAAGCATTGAGGATGCCTAGCCTAAACCACCCAACCCTTCTCCTCTACCCAATAGGTCCCATTCTGGAACGGATGCAACGAAGATGAGCACTGCATCCCTAATTTGGTTCTTGATGCTAAAACAGATGTCCCAACTGCAATGTGAGTAGATCTTCTGGAGTGAGCCTAAAGTTAGAGGGATCTGGGAAACCAGATTGCATGGTTCATTTTTGAGAGCTTTGTGGAAGGGAAGTCACCCTGAACTGGTGAATCTCTTTTCTTTGCCTTTGTCCTGAAAGGGCAGGATCATTCTCTGTGAAGGTCACATCGTCACTCAGGCTGCTGCCAGCACCATTGTACTCTCAGCTGCCCATTGGCCTAACCGCCCCTCATCTCTTGACTGCAGTCTATCTGTGCAAGGGATTGAACTCCTACGAATTTCCTTAATGCTCTTGCAGACCCTGCTATCTGGCTGCTGCCATAACATTTGCTCTTTTCATAGGGAATATTGCAGACGGGTCCTGAGAAAATCTCACTCGGATTGCTCCGCCTACACGCTGTCTTTTGATACCTCCATTTTTGTCATAGAGAGTGCCAGAAGGAGGGTAGCAGTAGAAGCCCTGTTGGAGAACAGAGGAGAAAATGCATATAACACCATTCTAAATATTTCCTTCTCAAGAAATCTGCAGTTTGCAAGCTTGATTCAGAAGGTAAGGCTTTCCCTAAACACTCTCTTGCAGGAGAGAAGGCTGATAATTCTTACGATAAAAAATCTCTTTCTGGAAGCCCCTGAAGCCCCCACTGTCTTGCTAGTTGAAAATTAAGAGCAGAGTTCTTTTGAGTTGGAAAACGTTCAAAAACAGTACTGTGTACTTTAAAATAGATGTAACATTTTTTTCAAACTCTCCCCAAGTTTGACTTGGATTGAATGAGGTGCTCTGTGCATCTAAGAATAAGCACTCAAGCGTCCCTCCAGTCCCCCACACCCATACTGCTCTTAGCCACTTTTTAAGCCACTTATTCATTTATCGGGTTTATATACAATAGCCACCCATCTCACCAAAAGTCACACTCTGCTGCACCTGTCCATCAACTGCAGCTCCTGACCATCCAAAATTTGCTGTGTGCTGCCTGTCATCAAAAGGTTGCCCATCACAATTTCAAACATCTTTAATGATTTATTTATTTATAATATTGATTTATTTATAAAAGTTATTGGCCATCCATCTTACCCTAGGCTTAGGGTAACTGAGAGGCTATGGTCATTAATTTATACACACACAAACACACACACGTATCTTCTCTTCTATCTTCTATATATATAAAAAAGGATCTATGTATGTATGTATGTATGTATGTATGTATGTTTGTATGTTGAAGCATAACTCTGGAACGCCTTGAGCAATTTCGACCAAACTTGGTACACAGATGACTTACCCTCTGGAGACAAACACTGGGGGGGGGGGGTAAGACACCCCCGGGGTGTGTCTGTGTCTGTGTGTGTGAGTTCCACCATAACTCTGGAAAGCCTGGGCCTTTAAGGAGAGCGAGTGCGGCGTCCTAGAGCGACATTTGTTCGTCATGCCATGGGAGGGGGAAGGGAGCCTCATTAGGCCAGTGCAGAGGCCTTCGATTGAGCGTGCCATGGCCTAAGCAGATCGCCCACCCCCCATCTCACTGCGGCAGCCCAATATGGCAGGAAAGAGCTTCGGATCCTGAGTTCCCAGGATCGTCCTTCGCCCCAACTCAGGCCTAGGCTTCCCTCACACAGTAGGCCTACGAAGCGAAGGGAGCCTGATTGGGCCAGTACAGAGGCCTTCGATTGAGCGTGCTCCCTCACACAGTGGGCCTATGAAGGGAGCCTGATTGGGCCAGTACAGAGCAGAGGTGGGTTCCTCCCGGTTCGGACCGGTTTGCCCGAACCGGTAGTAACCCGCTGGTGACATCATGATGATGTCATGGATCTGGTTCGGTCGGTGCCGGTCCGTGGGCGCCACCATCTTTTATTTTTATTTTTTATTGATATTTTTTTTGATATTTTTATTTTATTTTTTATTTTCCTTCTGAGCATGTGCAGAAGCTGACTTCTGGCACTGTGCATGCGGTTGCCATCTTCCAGTGCAGAGGCCTTCGATTGAGCGTGCCATGGCCTAAGCAGATCGCCCACCCCCCATCTCACTGCGGCAGCCCAATATGGCAGGAAAGAGCTTCGGATCCTGAGTTCCCAGGATCGTCCTTCGCCCCAACTCAGGCCTAGGCTTCCCTCACACAGTAGGCCTACGAAGCGAAGGGAGCCTGATTGGGCCAGTACAGAGGCCTTCGATTGAGCGTGCTCCCTCACACAGTGGGCCTATGAAGGGAGCCTGATTGGGCCAGTACAGAGCAGAGGTGGGTTCCTCCCGGTTCGGACCGGTTTGCCCGAACCGGTAGTAACCCGCTGGTGACATCATGATGATGTCATGGATCTGGTTCGGTCGGTGCCGGTCCGTGGGCGCCACCATCTTTTATTTTTATTTTTTAATTTTTTTGAATTTTTTTTCTTCTGCGCATGCGCAGAAGCCGAGTTTCCGGCACTGCACATGCGTCGCCGTCTTGTTTTTGGCTTTTTTAAAAAAATTAATTTAATTTAATCCTCCCGCGGTACGGGAGGAAGCGAACCGGCAGCGAGGTAAGTTAGACCCCACCCCTGGTACAGAGGCCTTCGATTGAGCGCGCCACAGCCTAAGCGGATTGTCTGCCCCCACCTCACAGCTTCGGCCCGTGTTCCCAGGATCGTCCTTCGCCCCAACTCATCGCGCGAAGGACGGGACCACCCCAACCGAGGCGAAACAGGTATGGAGGCCAGAGAGGAGACCCAGCCGATTTCAGCAGGGGTGGAGGAGGCACAGCATGGCCTAGCTCAGTTCCAGACCCAGACCCAGTTTGAGAAAATGGCAAAACGGGTGGTGGTGGTGGCAGAGGTAGGGGGGGGGGCGCTTCTAAATCCCCCAGCTGTCCACAGGTTCCGTAGCTGGGATTTGAACAAGGTCCTCAAGGCACTCAGGAAAGCACCATTGGAGGCTTTGGCCATTGTGCCTTTTCTCCTTCACAGTCCTGTTCTTGGTTGCAGTCACTTCGGCTAGAAGGGTTTCATAGTTGGGGACGTTATCGGTCAACCCCAGGTTATGTGTTTTCCATGAGGATACGGTGGTTCTGAGGTTAGACCCTGCCTTCATGGCACCTTCCATGAATTCAGCTTTCCACCGGGTGCAGGAGCTCGTTTCCCCATCGCTTTGACTCTGATGTATCTGCTGATGGGTAAGTCAAAGGTTCTTTGGTGGAGGGTCCAGTTTGCAGAGTTTCACTTTCCCATTTGTGCAGACAATTGGCAAGATGACTTACTCTCTGGAAAAAAAACACTGTAAGACACCCCTAACACTCCTCGGGGTGTGTGTGTGTGTGTGTGTGTGTGTGTGTGTGTGTGTGTGTGTGTGTGTGTGTCCTGGCATGCAGGTGGCACACAGAGCCCAGCTCAGCTCCACTGCGCATGCGCATGCGCACGCGCCTACCACCGGCAAGCTGATATTCAGGTCTGCACATGGGCAGGGGAAGCGCAGGGGGGTGCGGTGCCACCACACACCCCCGTGGCCCATTTTGGCCGCAGGGAGGCGTACTAGGCCAAAAATGGGGCACGGGGGGGGGGCGGCACGGCCCTCCCGCAGCCCGTTTTGGCTCACAGGAGGCTGCAAGGAGGCCTACTAGGCCCAAAACAGGCCCCGGGGTGTGTGTGCCCACATGCGTGGGAGGCAGGGGGGATTAGGATGAAAAAATACCCGGGCAGCGCCAGGTCATCAGCAAGCATTCAAATATAAATGAATTAAAATCTAAGGGCACGTGGGGAGGCGGGGGCAGAATGTGGGGGAGGTGGGATCTGTTATTACTCGATCAACCAGCTCCACTATGTGTTCTCCCATTGGGGCCCCAAGCCAACTGGCAGAGCCTTTAGGCCCTTATGAAAACCTAGGAGGGTTGGGGCAAACCTCACATGGGGGCTGGGGAGATGTTCCAGAGGGCAGGATGGTAGAGCACAGCAGAGCAGGTCCTCCTCCTGGCCCTGCCAGCTGGAATAATTGGGCTGATAGGACCGACAACATACCTCCTCTGCTGGCACGAATCCCAATGGGGTGAGACAGTGATTAAACTAGTCCTTTGACATAGCTGACTGGGTATCCCAGAACTGATTGACCAACCTTATTCCTGGAGGAGGAAGGTGCTCTTCACCTGCAATAACTAAATCTTGAAAGCTCTGTGGCTGTGATTTGGGAGTGATGTGTTGTCCTGAGGTTCTCATACCCTCCTCCAATTGCACCCTGGGTTTCTTCCTCCACCCCTGGAATCTTTCTTTCCCTACAACCTGTCTCAAAAAAATGCCAGACTTACAGTATTCCTGTTTGGCATGGAGAGAAATGCTTTGCTCTTCCTATTGTCTTGTCATTCTTTCTGCATGCAGGGAATTCACCAAGTGCAGTTTGCCTGCTTGTTTAAAGTTTAAACAAGTTTTCTTATAGGGAGGAAGTGAAAACTTTGGTGGACAGGTGCAATAAAAATAACTTGATTTTGAATGTTAACAAAACAAAGGAGATCATTGTTGATTTTAGAAAAAGCCGGCTAGTCATACTCCACTCAGTATCAAGGATACAGCTGTAGAGGTGGTCAACAGTATTAAGTATCTGGGGGTGCAGATAACTAACAATCTGACTTGGTCTCACCACACGTCATCCTTAGTGAAGTGTGCAAACCAGCCCCTGCATTTCCTGCGTCGGATGAGGAGAGGACATCTTTCTCCTCCTGTCCTGGCCACTTTTTACAGAGGCACGATTGAGAGCATTTTAACAAACTGCATCCTTATTTTGTTTGGTGGCAGCAGTGCCTCAGATAGAAAGTCCATTCAGAGAGTGGTAAGGACAGTCGAGAAGATTATAGGAAGCTCGCTTCCCATTATTCAGGATGCTACTTATAAGTGCTATGTGCTTAGAGCTCAAAGCCTTGTTAGAGACCCCCCACAAACCCACTTCACGGTCTGTTTCTGTGGCTCCCCTCTTGGAGGAGGTTTTGAAGTATCTATAGCAGGACTACTAAATTCTGGAACAGCTTTGTTCCTTATGCTTGGAAACTCGCAGGATTCTTTTCCCCCCGCCATGTATATGTATACATCTGAATTAGACTGGGGTGTTTCTCTGGGTGATATATGCATGTGCATGTGGGTATATGCATAATGGTTATCTTTTGAGAGCCAAATGCAACGGAATTTCATTTTAATGTTTGCTGATTAGTGTACATTTAAAGTGACAATGAAGTTTTTGTTCTACTCTACTCTACTCTAAACAATTTCAAAAAGAATAGAATAGAATAGAATAGAATAGAATAGAATAGAATAGAATAGAATAGAATAGAATAGAATAGAATAGAATAGAATAGATTTTTTTATTGGCCAAGTGTGATTGGACACACAAGGAATTTGTCTTGGTGCATATGCTCTCAGTGTACATAAAAGAAAAGATATGTTCGTCAAGAATCATAAGGTATAACACTTAATGATAGTCTGGGTACAAATAAGCAATCAAATCATATTAGGAACCAGTCAATGTAAATCGTAAGGATGCAAGCAACAAGTTACAGTCATGCAGTCATAAGTGGGACCATATAGCAAATGAAGTCTTACTAAAGCAAAATACTTACACGTTTTGCCTGACTCGCCCAATGGAGCAGTGAAGTAGTTAAGGAATCAACAAGTAGATTATTTTACATACCTTGGAAACACAACTGGTGGAGTACTGCAAAAAGTAACATCTTGACTATACTTTTCAGTTTTTTGAAAATGTTGCAAAATAACATTGTTAGGGTTTAGCTAAGTTTTAACTTGTATATTGCCTAGTTCACAACTAATCACTATTGAAACCTCAGGCCTAGAATTGTTTTGAGCTGTTTTGTCAGTCTGCATTAGTACCAAACGCATGTTATGTTAAAATAATCCAAATGTTCCAGGTTTTTCAGTTTTTGAATGACAAATGTTAGTTTGCAT
>QLTV01000207.1:2026868-2037676 GCA_003457575.1 Thermophis baileyi
TAATTCCCCAAGGTGCTCTGGCACCCTGCCTGATTTGTAACTCCAGCTTGCAGGTATTTCTAATCTAATGATTGGTATTTAGAGCAGCTTTTTGCAAGCAAAGAAGCTTTTTGTATTTTTGTACAGGTAATCCTTGACTTACAACAGTTCATTTAGTGACCATTCAAAGTTACAATGGCACTGGAAAAAGTGATTTATGACCGTTTTTCACACTTACGACCGTTGCAGCATCCCCACGGTCACGAGAGGCCAGGTGAGGAGAAGCACCCCTTAACATGAGTGACGTTGAGATGGCCATGCCCACCCAGTCACATGACCACCTGGCCACATCGGGTGCACATAGGGACTACTCAGAGGGCTGGAAAAAATCATTTTTGACTGGTCCTTGCACTTACGACTGTCCTCACATTTTACGTTTTGCGCCCTATCTTGTCACCATGGTGAAGAGAAGCACCGCAGTTGTGAAATGAGTGACACGGTTATTAAGAATGCTGCAATGGGCATAAATGTGAGGACGGTCGTAAGTGCGAGGACCGGTCATAATTCACTTTTTTCAGCCCTCTGAGTAGTCCCTATGCACGTAGCCACGCCCAACCGGTCACATGACCAGCTAGCCACGCCTACCCAGTCACATGACCACCAAGCCATGCCCCCAAATAAGCCACGCCCACAAAACCGGTTGTTAAAAAATTTGAATCCCACCACTGGTCCAAATTATGCTATTTTGAATCTGGTGATTTGTGCCTTGAGTAAGTATCTAGACTCTACTGTTCTATTATTGTAGTTGCATGTGAATTTACAGGATGAGCCTTAACTTGCAATCTGCGTCTTTTCCCTTTCATTTCAGGATGACCCGGACATTAACATAGAATGTATGTCAGAGGAGAAACTTTCAAACAGCAGAGTTTGCAATGTCAGCTACCCCTTCTTCCGGGCCAAAGCAAAGGTAACTAGAGATTCCTAAATGAAACATGCCTATCAGCCTAGGGTTTGGTTGAATAAGTCATTCCTTTTCTGCATTTTTAAAGATTCCGGCTTTTTACACTGTTGCTGCTTCCCTGAACAGCTCACATCAATTAAAATTTGGCTCACATTCTGGAGATACAGCAAGGAAAGAGAGACAAAGGAGGCCAGTATTTCATAGCCAGAAATGTGACATTTATATCCATCTTAGGCCAAGCTGTTTTTTGCTTGTAAGCAACAGTAATTGATGGTTTTGGACCTCTTGCTGATGGGTGATATATGTGCTATCTTTCAGCTGTCCCCTCACTGGACAGTTATCAGTAGAAACAGAGCACTTTCTCTGGCAGGATGGACAAAATAGCCCTTTGCAGCTGCATCTGTTAAGGCTAATAGGAGAAGTACAGTTGGTTTCCATCTTGTCATGAAGTTCTTTTTGCAGTGGATCCTGGATGAGAATAGATTGACAGGAACAACTTAAAGTTTTAGGAGAATCCCAAGAATCATCATCAGAGCCAGAAGGCAAATACTGATTCAAGTGGGCTCATACCAGAATCTACCTCTCATGTGCCTCCACATAAAAATCCATTCCCTTTACGTGTTATTTTTCAGCAACATCTTCACTTACAAATATAAGATTGGATAATTTGTTGAGTAGCTGAGAAACCCTTGTTACTTTACTGAAAAACTTGCCTTCTTTCTATTTGTCCTGCTCAGAAAAAGGATGTGTCAGACAAACATACAGTAGGTTTGTGGTATCCTGTTAGATCTCTGCTAGTAGGCCAGGACCAAAAAACTCGATGACTAAAACTCATTGAGATCGATGCCTTTATAAATATCCATTATATTACATGGAAGCTTGGCCAAGGGTTTGTATGCTAGGAAGAACTACATGAGCTGTATCTGCCTGACCAAAGATAACTCCAGAGCATGAAATTAAAGGCTGACTCCCTCCAGACATTGACTGAGTAATGCTGCTGAACACAGATTCCACACCACGTAATTGCAGTTGCTTTCCAGGCCAGAAGAGTTTGTTAAGAATTCCAGAACCATGAAAAACTGGCAGATTAATATTAGCTTTTCCAAGTCTGTTTTGCCAAATAAGAAAATAATAGGTTGGCCAAGAGGTTTCAACTGCATTAAGATGGTCCAGCATCTTAAATGGTCTTTGGGCTGCCAGTTAAAAACTAGAAGACAAAGCCAAAAGCTTTCTCCCTAATCAAGCAATTTAATTTTTTTTGAATGGGAGTTTTTTGAATGACTGTTGACAGTTTGGCTCCCAGTTTCATTTCCTTCTCATTAATGACTTTTTGGGGAGATGGAAGAACACAAAGGTTGCTGAATGTTTTGATTGTCAGAAGTCTTAAATAGCACTTTATCTTCTGTGCCTTCTTTATGTTAAGGATCAATTAAAAGTTCTAACCTCCCAAAAGTCTAAACACAGATGAAATTTTAGTCCAGAATATTATAAACTCTTCCAGCAGTAGCATAATAAAGAATGCAGATTATTATTTTGTGGTTATGCTGTGCTATTTCCTTCTGAAATAAAATATAAACAAAGCAACAGTTTGAGAAACTGAAGCTGAGAAATCTGAGAGCGGACTTTCAAAGTTCAGGGAATCAGATACATTTATTATTCTAGCGTTTCTGATATCCAGAATTTAAGTTAGAGGTCCCCAAATTCTTCAGCAGTAGCTCATCGGCCCCCTTCATGAAGTTTCAGATTGTTCATCAACCCGCAAGTATGTATTATATAAAAATGATTTAATAACTAATAGTACTACTAATAACAGCAACTCCTTGAATAGTCCCATTGATCTTTGGGGGTCAACATTGACCAGCTGGGGCAACTCTGATTTAAATATTGTCCAGTCAAAATGTTGAATGCCAGGCTGCTATAATTCACCAGGAACTTGTGATAATTCCCCATGCTTCTAACCTCAGATATGCCTTTCCTTCTCCCTTTTCTCCCATCTATGGGCAAACAATTCCTCCTGCCAGCTATCCCCCAAAGCCATAGCTGGAAGCCCCTTGGGAAGCCTGGTCGTGGTCTCCTCCGTGGGACTCCATTAAAAGTGACTCATTTGAAATTCCATTTGATGCCCGTGTTTTGGAGAACCAGGGTTCTGCTTCTAAACCAGGATGGCTCAAGGGAGCGTGCTTTTTAAATTATTATTTTCAGTATCCAAGAGCTACACATGATGTAATGCCAAGGTAAAACAGTTAACCTTGGAACCTGGCTTTTTTGTGTGGAGGGGGGAGACTTTTATTGACATTTTAAGCATTGTGGAGAGAAACGAATCTCTTTTTGTTTGTTTGTTTGTTGTTTCATTTCTGCTGAAAATCAACTGGAAATAACACCACCAACTTTCAGCATTTTGCCAGGAATTTTGAATGATACAATTGTACAGACACCACCCAGAGTGGGAAAAAAAAGGAGCTGGAGCTACAGTGTTCTCCTTCCTGTTATATGCCCACATATTGGCTGTGTTCTCACAACATGTTTAACTGGGTCAGTGAAATAGTAGAATCTTTTAATTAACTAGTAAACTAGTTATCAACTACTATCCCCAGAAGCAGAGGTATATAACTTTAAACAGAGCCGTGTTTGCAGCCAACACCTCATCTGCTATATTCTGCTATATTGTGAGAACTACTGGCTGCGGGTTAATTGATCCTTGCTTCTCTTGAAGTTACTAGATCCTAATGAAAATAGATGCTCCCTCTATTTTGGTTTTATACCCACCCACCTAACCCTATCAGCTCTGCTGGAGGGCATGAGTAAAAGTGGGAAGAGCTTAGATCACACAGTCGTTGTCACCATCCTGACTTTTTGACACACACACATCCACCGATGCTCCAGAACATCAGATATTCTACGTCTTCAAAGAAAAACCAGAAAGTCCAGTTTCCTCTTGAAAAAAGCACCTGTGGGACAACCATGACCTGAATGACTGAGAATCTCCATAGACATCAGATATTCTAATATATGAATCTGGAGAGTGAAGGCTTCTTATTGTACAGCAGCTTTTCATTTATTTCTAATTTTAAAAAATATTTATAAACAACTTACTTCAAAGCGCTGAATGGCACGCATGCTTTCTCCCAACCCACACACATTTATATGCAAACTATTGTAATTCAAATGTACTCAAAACATATTTTTGGCAACCACTGCCAACCCACTCCACCCATGGCAAATAAAAACACTATTAAACCAAACAAATGCATTGCATCTTCTCCAATCTGCTGCCATCAAAATAAGGTATAAACAAAGTACTTCCATGCCCTGTTTCAAAAGGGATTGCTAGCCCATCTTCAAGGGGCATTGAAGGAGCTGTGGTGGCGCAGTGGTTAGAATGCAGCATTGCAGGCTGATTCAACTCTCTGCCAGCAGTTCGATCCTGACCGGCTCAAGGTTGACTCAGCCTTCCATCCTACGAGGTCGGTAAAATGAGGACCCAGATTGTTGGGGACAATTGGCTGACTCTGTAAACTGCTGGGAGAGGGAGAGGGAGAGGGAGAGGGAGAGGGAGAGGGAGAGAGAGAGGGAGAGAGAGAGAGAGAGAGAGAAAGAAAAGGCAAGGCCAAACCACTTCCACAATCTCTCTCTCTCTCTCTCTCTCTCTCTCTCTCTCTCTCTCTATCTCTCTATCTCTATCTCTCTCTCTCTCTCTCTCTCTATCTCTCTATCTATCGTCTTGGACATACGTACAACAATGCCTTATATTAAGAAAATGAATTGTAAAAACTAGGTACAGTTTCCTAAATATTTTGTGTAACATTGTGCTGTTACAATTATTTGTAACAGCAAGGAAAGTACAATATTCTATGTATGTTTGGGTAAATAAAACAATTAATTTCACTGTGAATTGCAACAAGCCAATCTTGACTGCATTGCAAAAATGAGAAACAATTTTATGATGAAAAACAACCAGAGATTTCAAACGAGTGCATTTGTTAAAGAATCAAATAAAAAAAAAGTTCAGAAAATGCAACTAACTAAAGTTTCCTTCAAACGAAGTTGAAGGATACTATTAGAGGATATGATTTGGGTTTTTTTCTTTAGTGCACAAGAAAAAAGGACCAATGCTGACTGTGATGGGGGGGGGAGGTAAGAAGGGACTTAATGCTCCCAAGGCCTTTCTTTAAAAATTAATAATAAAAAGACTTCCCATAACCAAAGGGGTTTAAAAGGAAAGCAGGGGCATCTACAGTGGGCCAAAAAAGTTAAGAAGGCAGCTGCAGCAGCACGATTGAAGCCCTGATCCTTTTCATGGGATTGCATGTGTACTTCAATTACGCAGTTGTGACTGATAACTATTTTGACCCCATCCTTGCAGACATTCCTGCTTATATTGTAACAGAATAAGAGTTGGAAGGGACCTTGGAGATCTTCTAGCCCAACCCTCTGCTCAAGCAGGAGACCCTATACCATTTTAGACAAATGGTTGTCCAGTCCCTTCTAAAAAGCCTCCAGTGGTGGAGCACCCATAACTTCTGAAGGCAAACAGTTCCATTGGTTGATTGTTCTTACTGTCCTTAGTTCTAGGTTGCTTCTCTCTTTGTTCATTGCTTCTTGTCTTGCCTTCTGGACCTTTGGAAAATAAGTTGACCCCCTCTTCTTTATGGCAGCCTCTCAAATAATGGAATACTGCTATGTCACCCCCTAGTCCTTCTTTTCACTAGACTGAACATACGCAATTCCTGCAACCATTCTTCATATATTTTAGTCTTCAGTCCCCCTAATCATCTTTGTTGCCCTTCCCTGCACTCTTTCCAGAGTCTTGCCATCTTTTTTATATTGTGGTGACCAAAATTAGATGCAGTATTCCAAGTGTGGTTTTACCAAGGCATTATAAAGTGGCAGTATAATGGGTAGTATAAAGGGAATACTGGCAGAAATACTTTTTTTAATGTCCTAAATCTGTTCTGATCTCCACAGGTTGCTTTTCGCTTGGATTTCGAGTTCAAAAAGTCAATTTTCCTCCAAAACCTGGAGATATTTTTGAATGCCAGCAGGTTAGTAATTATTTTTTTATTTCTTCTATCACCCAATCCTGATCATTTGGTGTGTTTTTTTTCTCACCTACCCCTGTTCCCTCACAACCCATAAATTAGATTTCTCCCCCTGGCTTCACCTTTGTAACTGTTCCTGGTCTTCCCCTTCTGTTGCAAGACAGCTGTCAACCGTGCTCCCTCCTCGGGTGATTGTTTTCTTTGCCATGAAAACACTCCTTGGAAACATGAGTGTCAAAAGTTTGGGAGGGCAACAGGCCACATGCCCTCTTCTGCCTGGAATTCTGATCTGGGCTGGACATCATCAGACCCCTGCAAACCCCAGTTCAGTAGATACATCCAAGAACGCCAAAGCTACATCTCAAGGACTAGTTAAAAAGAAAGTACTGCAAAGTAATTAGAAAATTGTAGAATAGGATAATGGAATTGGAAGGAACCTTGTAGGTCATCTAGTCCAACCCCCTGCCCAAGCAGGAGACCCTACTCCATTTCTGACAGATGGCAGTCCAGTCTCTTCTTGAAAGCCTCTAGTGATGAAGCTCCCACAACTTCCGAAGGCAACTTCTGTTCCATGGGTTGATTGTTTTCACTGTCAAAAAAAAAATTCTTATTTCTAGGTTGAATCTCTCCTTGTTCAGTTTCCATCGGTTATTCCTTGTCTGGCCTTCAGGTGCTTTGGAAAATATCCTGGATATATAGATTATTTTTTGAGATGCTCGGAAGTTAAAATTTCTCCTGGGGAATGGGGAGCTTGTCCAGTTCCACTATAGAATATTGATATTGTAATGACTCCTGGGCAGTTCCCACAGGTCTAATTTTGCCTTTGGAAATGTTTTCAAGTTAAATGGATTTGCTGGCAATAAATACTATTTCAAACGCAAATGCATTGCTTGGGATGGCACTATTATGAAACAGAGTTTTAGTTTCTTTAAAAAATTGTTCAGTTTACAAGCTCATACAAGTGAAGTATTAGCCTTGCCATTCACCTAAAGGGAATTATAGTACACTCTTCCTGGAAGTGTGAGATAGCAATAGCACTTAGACTTATATACCGCTTCATAAAACTTTACGTCCCTCTCTAAGCAGTTTACTGAGTCAGCATATTGCCCCCAACAATCTGGGTCCTCATTTTACCCACCTCGGAAGGATGGAAGGCTGAGTCAACCTTGAACTGGTCAGAATCAAACTCCTGACTGTGGGCACAGTTAGCCTGCAATGCTGCATTCCAACCACTGAGCTACCAGGGCTCTATCCATTGCGTTTTAACCACTGCGCCACCACAGCTGTTTGCAACCATCTCCCACTTCCAGACACAAACTCATGTGGGGAAAATACTCAGCCAATGATATTCATAATGCCTTGTTACAATTTGAAAGCAGCACAATAATATATGCAAATTGTTGCTGCCAGTGAAACAAACCATGGGACATTTAAACCCTGGGACTAAGGATTGGACTTGATAACCCCTGAGCTTCCTTCTAACTCTATTCTTAAGCAACAGGGATTCACAACGCTGAGCAATTTTTCCAACTTGGAGAGTAGTTATCCTTTATTTGTATTCTGCCTTTCAGGAATAAAAATACACAAGGGAAGCGAAACGTAAGGCTGAAGAAGGAGTTTTGCCCATCACAGCTAAAAGAAAGTGAATATTTATATCCAGTTTTGGCTGATCTGTTTCCAATTTTTTCTCAAATTCTAGACATTATTTCTTTTCACACAGCATAACTGAAGCTGGAAGAGGCCATGGCAAACCACCTCCATACTGTTGCCAGGAAAACATGTGTTAATGATGTCCCCAGAAGCTGCAGATTAGTTTTTAAACTTAATGCAATTTGATGTCACTCTCACATTTTTTTATTATTTTTTTATTATTAAATTTATATTGCTGCCTATTCTCCCATGGTGACTCAAGGCGGCTTACAGAATGAGCATGCTTTTACTTCTAAGTTTCTCTCTCTTTCCTAATAAGAAGAAAAGTTGGTGTGTTTAAGTTGCAACTCCCTAGCTGCATTTTCTGAAAAAAATAGCAAGTCAAGCAAATTGCAGATGGAAAAGATCCCAGGATAATATCAAATCCACAATTCCAGCCAGTGGTGGAAAAAAAACACATTTTTCTCCTTGCTTCAGCTAGGAATGTTGACTCATATGAAGCAAAGATCAGCTTTGACATGACTGCAATGCGCTTATTAAGCCAGTACAGCACTGGCAAGGGAATGCTCTGTCTCCTGCCAAAATCACCAAGACTTCAATTGACAGAAATTGCTACCCTTGGGAAGGAGACCAGAGCAAATAGAGGCATTGCACAAAGGAAAAACTGAGCTGGGTGGGTGGGTTGGTGGGTGTCTGTTTATGAGTCTAACGGCTCCTAGTAAAAGTCATTGAGGTCCTGTAAGGAGTCAGTGCCTCCCCTAGGAGATGTAGCTATCACTTTATGGCCAATCAACATTGTACCTTTCTTATGGGATGGTCTCTAAATGGATCTCTGGTTCCATTTCCACGTTCTAGTGACAGTGAAGAACAAGAAACCACGAAAGAGGACAATTCTGCTCTCCTCAAGTTTCAGCTGAAATATGAAACTGATCTCCTTTTCACCAGGTATTTTGGATGTGTACAGAGGAAGTTTTGTGCTGCCATAATTCATCATTCTGAAAATGGTGGTGTGTTCTATGTGTTCAGACCTTCTGAGAAGTGGGATCAATTTTTATTTTGATTGGGTTCTCCTTTTTTTGCTGCTGTTCAGGAGTTCCAGCCAGAATTATTATGAGATCGAACCCAACAATTCTCTGCAGACATACGATAGAATCGGCCCACCATTTAATTGCACTTTTAAGGTAAATTCATTTTTGTTCTAAGCAACATATTGGGAAGGGGAGATGGCTTCTTGCAGGAGAGGGCCTCATGCTGCTTTTTTCCTTCAGCTACAGAATCTGGGCCTCTTCCCTGTTGATGGGATAGTTATCAAAATCACAGTCCCCGTGGCCACACGAGGAGGGAATCGCCTTCTGCAGCTAACAGGCTTCCATGGACCAGAGGTATCCAGAATGAAGGTGACAGTTGGGGGTGGCATTTTTCTTCTCCGATGGGCACATGTCATGGTCTCCTTAGTGATAGGCTACAGCCCTCCTGCCAGAGTTTTCCCAGCCACCTACATGCAGGTCAGTGAAAGACCAAGCAGCCACATTCACACAACATGCCAGATATAGTTAGTTTTTATTGTGTTTTTTAGTTTTCTTTTGTTTTAGGCTTTTTGTGTATATTTAGTATGTTGGTTCATTTTATCATTCCATGTAGTAAACACATTCAAAAATTAAGCTAATTCAGTAACTGGATTGAATGGTATGAACCAGTAGTGGGTTCTAAAACCCTTTGCTACCGGTTTGAGCACGCTCTCGCGCGCGTGCGTGACACTTTTGTGCAGAAGTGTCCTGGATGGGTGGGCGGAGCCTCCCGCCACCGGCGCTACCGGTTCACAGAACCGGGCCGAACCGGGAGCAACCCACCGCTGGTATGAACCCAGCCATGTGATACTTTCTCAGCCTCTGCAAGAGAGAGATGCTTTCGTTCGGGGCACTCCTCAGGGAGGGAGTGGTGGAACAGCCCCAACTTTTGGACCGAAGCCTATTGCCTTTTTTATGTGCATCACAATGCAGGTAAAAAGGAGGTGGGCTTTTGATCCCACTGTCACAGCTGTCCATTTTGATTTTTGGAAACCCCACCCCAATGGCTGCCCCTTCTCCCTTTCCTTTCCCAGTTTTATTTACAGAAGCAATGACAGATCACTGTTACAAAAAATTAAAGCAAAAACCCAAATTACAAAGCTTTAGCTTTTTTTGTAATTTCATGTTAAGATATTTCTTCTGGAACAGGGAAAACAGACAAGGATTGCAAGGTTTCCCCTTCCCCTTTAAAATAGAATCTTCTCAAAATTTGCCCATGGCAAATTTCAGAAAATACAAATCAACAATTTTATTTAGTATACAAGTTTATAACTTTAGGGTATACTTTGCTCTGCACTGAAGCCTTCTGAGGCCTAGAAAAAGGAAAGCAAAAGGGATCATAAGAATTCTCAGCATCCCTCATCTGG
Organism: Thermophis baileyi; assembly: GCA_003457575.1. Lineage (NCBI taxonomy): Eukaryota > Metazoa > Chordata > Lepidosauria > Squamata > Dipsadidae > Thermophis > Thermophis baileyi. Next base: position 2,036,932 of record QLTV01000207.1, read on the forward strand.
TAAATGTGCAAACCAATGGCAATCTTTTCTAAGACTTATCAGAGTTTGTTGCAAAAATCAAAACCAGAAGCACACACAGATGACTGATTCCGCTGGATTCAATAACTTCTTTATAAACATAGTAATATATACATACAATACAGGTAGATTATTTCTTCAAGTAAACACAAGCAGGAGTTAGTTTCATTTCAGCAGAGCAGACAAGCAGTACAGAGAGCAGAGAGCAGAGTGCAGACTGAGCCACGCCCAGCCTTAAGCTAAAGTTTTCAGTTTCGATTCTCTGCACAGACTCAGATGTGGTTAGCTCCTATTGGCTGACTCAGTTGCTATGCCTATTCATTGGCTAACCTTGTTAACATTTCTCTCCCAGTCATGAATATTCTAACAGAAGTATAGGTGTCCTATTTTTTTTTTATTAATGACTCTAGGTTACAATAGTAACACCAAGTATCTAAAAACATTTCACTGAAAAATAGCAAACCTAGTGATGAAAACAAGGTGAGAACAATAGTTATATTGTCTTCTTAAAGCATCACAAGCCTGCAGGAAAATAGACTTTATGTACTCACTTATTTTGCAAAGAGCTATAAAGTATTATGTCCATGGTATAGCTCAGTGATGGCGAACCTATGGCACGCGTGCCATAGGTGGCACGCGGAGCCATATCAGAGGGCACGCGAGGCGTTGCCCTATGTCAGCTCCAACGCGCATGCGCGCGCTGGCCAGCTGATTTTTGGCCTTGGGG
>QLTV01000207.1:2037878-2053942 GCA_003457575.1 Thermophis baileyi
TAAATTCTGACCCTCTGTCAGTCTGCAACTGACATACTTGTTGTTTATATCTTCTTTCCACACAGCTTACCCATTGCTTAAATTTCTGTAGCCCCTCTGTTTTACTCTTTAGTAAATAGCAGAACCCAAACCTGCTGTAGTCATCTACAATGACCAGCGCATACTTTGCTCCTCCCAAACTGGCTTGCATTGGCCCAACCAAATCTGCATGAACCAGCTCTAGAGCTCTTGTTGTCTGCCTTGTGCCACTTTTGCTCACTGTGAATGCCTTGGACTTTGATGATTTGCATATTGCACAATCCAAATATACCTTACATCCCTTTAAATTTAACCCTTCTGCAAACTGTTCCATCGTTTGCAAAACTCTGAAGCTGGCATGGCCAAGCCTTTTGTGCAAGAGATGAACACATGAATCATGCTGTGCTACATTTCCAAATGTGTGTGCACATTGAACCTTTTGTCGCTGCAACACATAAAGATTATCCTCTTTTATGCCCTGTGCACATACATTCCCATTTCTCTTTATGAGACACTTCCCATTTAAAAATGTGGTCTCAAATCCTTGCTTGTCTAAACTAGAGACACTCAGCAAATTATGCTCCATTTCAGGTACACATAACACATCATTAAATCTCATTTCCAGATATGGAATTTGCACACTGCCCCTTCCAATGACCTTAGCCTTCTGGCCATTTGCCAAGGCTACTGCATCTCGAGCAGCTGGAACCAACCTGTAAAACAATTTAGAATTGTTAACAATTGTTTGACTTGCCCCACTGTCTATTAACCATTTGTCTCTGCTATTGCAATAACCAACTTTTGCAACAGCTATTTGTCCATCAGTGGATTGTCCTCCTTGCAAATAATTTCTTCTTTGCAAACAGCTTTTTCTTTGCAAACAGTCCTTCTTTAAATGACAAGCTTCACCACAAACGAAGCACCACCTCTGTTGCTGGGCTGTAATCTGATCCCTTCTGCTGCTTTTTTCTTCTCTGCAGACTTTCAGTCTATGGAAATTTCCGCTGTTCTTTCTCTGCTCCTCGGGCCCCCACCTCAGGAATTTCTCCTCGTGGCTCTTTCTAAAATGGTGTTTGTTCTCTTCTGCAATCAAACATGCCTTTAATGCTTCCAAACACAAGTCCTGCTCTGGTTTGCATTCAAACACTGCAGAAACAATGTCCCACGTTTCATCAAGGCTGTTTAACACTAACAACACCTTCTCAGACTCAGGAATATTCATTCCACGCTGTTCCAATTCCACAAACAGAGTTTGCATTTGCAATAAATGTCTTTCCACAGATTCACCTGGTTGCAGAATTTTCTTGATAACTGAACAATATTGCATGCTGACACACTTGCATGCACAGTTCTCAATTTCAGCCAGACCTCATTTGCAGTCTTTAAATCAGCTACATTGATAAACTGTTCATCTTTTAAACTTAAGATGATATAAGTCATTGCTTTGTCATGTTTCCTTTGCTCTGCAGCTGCTAAAACTCCCTGTGTTTGAGTAATAACCAAATCCCACAGCTCCTTAGCTTTCAGGAAACATTCCATCTTTGCAGCCCATATTATATAGTTCTTCTGCCCCAAACGAGGCACAGAGCACTCCTTAAATTCAACAGCAGCCATCCTGCAATCTATGCCTTGTTTCTCTTTCCAAACACAGGCAGTCTCTTCAGCTTAAATTACAATGCAGTCTTCAGTGTGCTCTGGGCACATAACCTATCAGAGTTTGTTGCAAAAATCAAAACCAGAAGTACACACAGATGACTGATTCAGCTGGATTCAATAACTTCTTTATAAACATAGTAATATATACATACAATACAGGTAGATTATTTCTTCAAGTAAACACAAGCAGGAGTTAGTTTCATTTCAGCAGAGCAGACAAGCAGTACAGAGAGCAGAGTGCAGAGTGCAGACTGAGCCACGCCCAGCCTTAAGCTAAAGTTTTCAGTTTCGATTCTCTGCACAGACTCAGATGTGGTTAGCTCCCATTGGCTGACTCAGTTGCTATGCCTATTCATTGGCTAACCTTGTTAACATGGCTCTCCCAGTCATGAATATTCTAACAAGACCACCAACCCCCATACCCAGCCTGGTTGTGGATGGTCTTCATGATAATGGAGAGGAAATGCTGGTTTTGGCACGGACTAGGATGCCCACAAAGTCCCTACTGCTATTGTGGCTGTGCCCAGGCCACCAGACCTCCTCCATCTCCTGTCTTGACGATCTCTTCCAATTCCTGGTGCTTTGCCCAAACAGTTCATAGGAGGGGAAGGTATCGAGATCACCTGGTCTAATCCCTTGCCAGGGGAATGAATTCACAACTACGCCATCTTTGACAGGCAGCAGGCCAGTCTCTGTTTAAAGCCACCACTCCATCTTGAGGCAGCAGTTTCTATTGTTGAACGAGTCTTATCAATTTGGAAATCTTTCATGGATGTTCATTCAAAATCTTCCTTGTAATTTAAACCATATTTTTTTCTTGTTTTGTGTTTTGAAACAATTTGGAACAGTTCTGCCCCAAAGTGATGGGAGCCACTTCAAAAAACCAATAATGATCTGAAAATTGGGAAGAAAATACAATAAATAAATAAATAAATAAATAAATAAATAAATAAATAAATAAATAAATAAATAAATAATAAACCAGTGAAAACATGCAGTGTTGAAAGTTATAATTCCAGCAGCTGTCAGAGAAGGTCCAAACAGGAACTAGATGGAAGCAGTGAAATACTATAGAAAACTGTCTAATGCAGTGGTTCCCAACGTGGGGCCCACACCCCACAGGGGGGCAATTTTATTTTTAATGGGGGCAATTGGAACCTTGTTTAAACAAGTTAATGGCCTTTTAGGCTTCCTCCGCGTGAGTAGGAGTTCACTTTTTGAATAGTAAGATTTATATGTCACGGGGGGGGGGCATCAGGATTTTAGAGATGCTTAGGTGGGGCATGGCCAAAAAAAGGTTGGGAACCACTGGTCTAATGGCTCACCTTTTCATGAGTTGGATTTTCTTGATTTTTCTCCTCCCAATTGCTATTTTGGAACTAAAAGAGGTCCTTGTATTCTATAGTATTCCTTTGTACAAGCTGGGCAGATGGAAGATATTAAGACCCCAAGAGAAGAGATCCAAGAGCTTTCGTGGCCAAAGTAACATTTTTATAAGGCGTGTAATCGCATTTTTCTGGAGTGATTGTGGAGGAATGCCTGCCTCCTTAAAGTCGCAGAGTTGGTTTTGCATATCCCCTTGAGGCCCAGACCTCAAAATAAACCAAAGCATGTGTTTATTTGATTAATGACTCCAGACTCTCTCTCTCTCCTCTCTTATAGAATGGTATGATGTGCAATATTGGAGGCAATAACACAGACTACCGAATGACACCCTCAGATGAGGATTTTGGCCGTCATCCCCAGCTGGTGAGCCCTTTCAGTATCACAGCATCATGGTGAAGGTTCTATGGCCACTTCCTGAGCACAACTGTGCTGTGTCAGGCTGCCAACAAAGAGTAACCCTCTGAAACACTGGCAACCAACTCTAGACCTTCGGAGAGCTGCAGAAGGATAGGCACTCTGTCTGACTACTTTCTCTTTTCTATATAGTGGAGATTGACATTTCTATCTTCCAATCACAGGAAGTATTTATCAGTGGCTAACCAATTACTATGCTTCAGGGAGCGATCCCGAGTTCTGTCTTGCCCTTTGCTACGTGCATTTCCCTATTTTTTGACCACAGTTTATCAAGTGAGCAGTCCAGCCTTGAAAGGCTTGCCAGTGATGCTGATAAAATGACTTCCTGAACAGTTCCCTCCCTTCCCAGTTCAAAGTTAGCTTCAGTGGTGCTTGGTATAAAACAACCTTTCATCAGTTCTCTCATTTGAAAGTTTCTCAACAAGGAGCACAATATTTGTCCTTTTAAAAAAAGGCTACTCTCCCTCCAAACTCTCCTAACTGTAGCAACTCATAACATGGAAATGTCTGCATCTATCTGCTGGAATTTGGCAAGGTTAACCCAAGAGAAGGAGCAAATGCCATTTGATTCTGAATAAGTTATAGCACTAGCAATAGCACTTAGACTTATATACCGCTTCCCAGTGCTTTACAGCCCTCTCTAAGCGGTTTACAGAGTCAGCCTCTTGCCCCCAGCCATCTGGGTCCTCGTTTTACCCACCTCGGAAGGATGGAAGGCTGAGTCAACCTTGAGCCTGGTGGGATTCGAACTGCCAAATTGCAGGCAGCCGGCAGTCAGCAGACGTAGCCTGCAGTACTGCACTCCAACCACTGCGCCACCGCGGCTCATAGAATCTAACACAACTCATAGGCTTATAGAATCTAATCTAACACATAATATACAGTATAGGCACATACACCCCTGTACTGCACATATGTGCAAAAAATAACATGGTGAAGATGCTGGACTAGGAATGGAAAGGCCCAGGTTCAGTTCCCTCCTCAACCTTAGGAGCTCCTTGGGAGACTGGGCCAGTCACTCTCTTCAGTCTGGTAGATGAGGGTCCACAACCTTCACTGAAGAGGCCTTTCTTACAGTGGATTGATTCGAGCTTGTCATTATACATATAAACTGTCCACGTACAGTATATAATGTGTGTGAGGGTGAAACTATAAAAATTTAAAATTGGCTTGATTTCATTTACTCAGCTTTTCTATGCATACCAAATTCATTCCATTTGGTTAAAAACCACTAAAAAAATACAACTGTTTGGAGAGTCAGATGCAAATCAGTTGAGGCACTGATCTTCCCAGAAACTGAGGTTCCCAGTTGAATCAGACCACTTTATATGTGACCTCTTTTTGTGCAGGAACATTGCAAAACATTCCTCCCTCCACAGGACATTTGCCAGATCATTAGTACTTTATGGCTAGGATTATGCAACACACAAGATCTTAAACATGGACTAATAAACATGGCACCATTTACTACCTCATGCTTATGCATTCTACACTAGCTGAAGTTTCTGAATGCTCTTCAAGGATAGACCCATGTATAATGCATGCACTAGCCCAGACAAGAGGTTGCAAGGGCATGAGTGATAGCAGGACCCCTCCCCCCACCGGTCTAGGGGCAGATGCAGCTGGCACACAACCTGAAGGTATGCAAAAGCCTTCCTACACACACTTGTCACTTGCTCCTCAAGCAGGAGCCCCCCCCCCATCATGTCTATCTGAGATGGTGCCACCCCATCCAAGACCTATGATGGAAGGTTACCAGACCAGAAGGTCCACTCCCAGAGCCTCTCCATCTTTCCTAGATTGATCCAAAGACTGTTGCACCATATCCAGGCCCCCACAACCTCCAGACACTGGGACAACCCATAGCATCACTCAGGCAACCTGGGGGCAGATTAAAGCTGGGTATCATCTACATATTGGTGATACTTCATCCCAAACTGTCAGATGACCTTACCCAGCAGCCTCATGTAGATGGCCTCAGATAGATGTTCAGATGAGTTCATGCAGCCATTTTGAAGGAAATTCCATCAGTCAAAGAACTTCCAGGTTAAAGTGGAGAAATAAATGGCCCAATATCTTACATTCCACCAAACTTCGCTTGTCTTTTTGTTCCAGAACTACAGTAATTCTGACGTGATTTCAATCGACTGCAGTGTGAATCTGGCTGCCAATCAAGAAGTCAGCTTTCTCTTATATGGAAATTTGTGGATGAGGACCCTAGGAGTGGTATGGACAAGATGCAAATTGCCATCTTTGCTAGCAGCCAACACAAGCAATGGGCGTTAGGTCCTGCTCTTCCAGGCCATGCTTCTTCCTGCGGGTGGGGCAATGGCCAGATTTTTACCTTCCACACTAACTTGTCTTTCAGTAGTAATAATAGTTATCCCAAAGCAAGAGTTCTTAGTCCAGCTGGGGAACAAGAGTTTCCAGAGTCCGCATTAGTTGCTGGCTAACTGCAAAGAAAGAATTTGGTCCTAGCACGAGCAGCTGGGATTTAAGATGAACATAACTTCAAGGAACTTTAAAATGAGATTATATTTGAAAGAAAGAAATGTGTGATTCTCTACCACTGAAAAAAGTAATAGGGTAAAAATGGAAGCAGTCTTGAAATTGGCAAGAATGGAACCCTTCATGGAACTGAAAAGTCTCACCAGTGATGCCCCATTTTGCAGATTTTGTATATTTCCCCAATCGCAAGATACTCCTTACCCCTGCCTTTCCCTATCTGCCAAGTCACAGTCCCTTTATAACAGGGGTGTCAAACTTGCGTCGTCACGGCAGCGTCACGTGACGTATCGGGACTTTTTCCCCCTTCGCTAAACTGGGCTTGGGCATGGCCAGCACGTGATGCATCCGGCCCGCGGGCCGCAAGTTTTACAGCCCTGCTCTATAACCAAGGACACATCAAAGCACATTGAGAGACTAGGAAGGAATTATGAGGAGCAAACAGGCTATTTTGCTGCCCTCCTCTTGTGTCAGGAGACAGAATTCCTCTGGATGTGATCAGTGCGTTCATCCAAAAGAGCATTCTAGCCTCTGTAGGCAATAATTAATTAGAGTGAATCAATTCTGACTAAACTAGGTGGCCTGTCTCCCTATTAGGACATGTTCATACATGGCTCTAAGCAATGGTTTGTTGGTTTGGGTGAACTTAATATTTATGGTTTCTTCTATCAAGCTATAGTTAAAATCAACCATGGCTTAGCATTATGTGTGAAGAGAGCCACTGATTCTCTCCTATCTGTCCAGCTGAAATTCAAGACCCTGAGATTCATCTTCAATGCTGCCTTGCAAAGAGGGTTTCGTAGTGCCTTTGTCTTCAGAGAGGAGGATCCTAGTCGCCAGGTAAGCCCGTAGATCACAGGTCCTCTTCTCACTTGCTCCAGTCAACTTGACTCTTTGGAGGTCATAGTCGCCTTAAGATGCTAATGGAAACTGAAGCTCGACTTCGGGATTATAGGAATCTGTGAACTCTAGTTTTCACATTTCTTCTGATCCTGACCTTATGTTGACACGAAAGGTTTAAAAAATAACAGTATGTCTTTCCAGGCCAAAGAAGAGAGGAAGAGACGAAGGTAGCAGCCACACCCATGCAATCAAAAAGCTGCCTCTTTTTTATATGTGCTGTAATATGTATAAAAAAGGGGCAGGGCTTTGACAACAGGCTTGTGGCTGAATTATTTGACCCCCTTGTGGACACCCCTGACCAGTCTACATGCTCCTCTCTGCACTGGCCCTCTCTTCCCTAATTCAGTGGTGTAACTCATCTTGCTACTGATGACTTTAATATGCATTCAGTTCTAACTTCGTGCCCTTTGGAGAAACTTGGCTTCAGCTGTCATTCTGGCATTAATAACAGCAGCCAAGGAATTTCTTAACATGGTGAGGCTTACAAGTCTTTCTATTATTGATAATAGCAATCTTGTCATTATTAACGAGAAAGAAAATTACAGTGGAATAATAGCATTACTTAGTAAGCTTCCTTGAAAAGATCTGATTCCAAAACAGCTGGATATAAAGTTCGTAACAAATTCATAAATTGTGGCAGGGATTGCAGTACATTATAGTCTGCATGAAGGACTAGAATGAAACTGATGAATATTTCAGCCATTCATCTGTTGCATATCCCCAGTGGGTGTGGTTTGAACTTTAACTGCCACAATAATGTGTATGTGTCATCGGTGTGGGAGTTCAAAACCCCTGGAGGACAATGTGTTGCCAACCTTTAACCAAACTAATAGGCTGGTGTGTTCTAATGTTGAGGAGCACCTTGTTTTAGAAATAAAGAATTATTTGAGGGAGAACAGAGGTTTTGAACAAAATTACATTTTTAATTCTGAAAAGTAATGAATGTACAGAAACAGAGTGGAACTTTGCATTGCATATCTTTTAACCTCCCTTTCTGGGGTTTGAGCTAGTTTAGGAATTAATGGCCACCATGACGATCAGGGGCTTCTTCCAGGTCATACTGGCCTGATCAACACTGCAACACCTTTCCTCAAAGCAGAAGAGATATGATATTGTTTGGGGATGACCTTTCCATGGACCAGTCACTTATTCATGATGATGGATTTAACCAAGACTATCAAAGCATTCGGCAAGGCTGGTGGTTCATTAACATACCTGCAGGTACCAGATAGAACTGGAGGGTTTCTGGTTAGCACTTCAGGAATTTCCAAACAATCGGGAACTCTGTTGATCAATCTCTGATCAGTGGAAGTGACCTGGATGTTTGATAGGATTGCCTGAGTAACCTTCCATCTTTCATCGTCTTCCATTGGTCTCTGGCAATTCTTTGCATTTCTGAGGAATTGAAAATGAAGCAAAGACCCCTAGAGTGATGTTGGTGGAAAATGAGGTTGAATCTGAGGCATATGAATCAATCTGAGGTTGAATCAAGTCTACTCTCTAGCGATCAGGGCGTTGAAGCATAACTCTACCCTTATGACATCTACAGGAGACTCTCAGCCAGCTTCATTGTTCATAGCAACCCAGGCCCTCGTTAAGTAATGGTAGGTTGGAACAGCCAGTAACAGTAATGTGCAAACATCTGGCCAGTAATCTCGTAGATTAAATCACTCATACTTTTTTCAAAATGAAAGCTGGATCAGCAGGATTATGGGGTGACACAGGGCACATCTAGCAACCTTAACTGAGCTTTAGGATCTTGAGGAAGCCAAATTTCTTTTGGGCATAAGTTTCATCACTTGTGAACTTGACTCCTATTCCTTTTGGCTAAGGGATCAAAAAGGGAACAATGACTGGATTTGAGCAGTGTATTCTTGAGGAAGGGACATGTTCCAGCAATCTTAAAAGACAATCCAGCAATTATCAATTTATATCCAACTTTTCTTTTTGGAAGAACAGTGAGAAAACAGTGAGCGGCAACTTGTCAATCTTCTGAGATAAAGTCAGGAAACGGGAGTTGCTAGTAGTCTTGAAAAATAGTTTAACGAGTTAATATTGGATTAAAATCTTGAAAGTCTGTCAGCACTCACACACACACACCCTTCAACTTATACCTAACCTAATCAAGGCGGAGTTGTCTGAATTTCTTTTTTGATTTCTGCTTTCTACTACCCCAGGACTGAAATACTATTTTTGTAACTTCTCCTGATGTTCTATCACACAATTACAGAGGCCTCTGGAAGAAGTAGATTGCCTGGATCCTTGGCACTTAGGATTTATGCCTAAACAAGGATGCAATCTGCAGCTCTCACTCTCACTGGAACATGGAGGAGCATGGAGGAAAGACGGGAGCACAGCTGTCCTTGTGCTGCTGTATCTTTCAGTGGCCTTTGGTATTGTCAACCAGGGTCCTTCTTGAGGGTTGGAATTGCGAGACATCATTTGTGGTTGTTTTGTTCCTTCCTGAATGGGCAAGTCTGGGTCAGTGGTTTCAGCAGGGAGAACAAACCCATGGGAATTCCACTATGGGTGACTAAGGACTTAGTCTTTCCCTCCAGCTTGTTTCTTTGGGGCTTAGGTATCTTAGAGGCCACCTATTCCAGTATATTTTGCTTGCCAAAACTGGAAGAATAGAGTGCCTGCTGAAGTTCCCCGCATCAGTGGGAAGAAGCACAGAAATAGTTACTAAAGCAGTTTGCCCCTGACACAAAAATTATTCTGCCTCTCATGGCCTTCCAAGAAGCTGATAAACCCTAATTTTTCCAGAAAGCCTTTGCAGACTGAAATAGCTGGAACAATTATTGTTATGGCTTTAACTACTTCCCTATTTCCATTGCAGAACTAAAGTACTTCTTCTTTCTTGTTTACAAACCTCCTTCAACCATCTCAGATGGAGCAGGAGCACCCTCTTGTGAGCAGTCATGACTCAGCAGCCACCAACAGAAGAGGCTGCCTCGTTTTTGCAGTCTGGCTGTACGAGGAGGACTCACCTTCTAGAACGCCCTGCAAATCATATTTGACTCCTGTGCCTTCCAAGAGTTCTATGTTAGGTCTCACTATTCTTTTTCCCCTTGTAGATTGCGCTTGAGATCTCCAAAGTCGAAGAGCCCCACATCCCCATCTGGATCATAATTGGGAGCACGTTAGGTGGTTTCCTGCTGCTGGCACTCCTAGTGCTGGCCCTCTGGAAGGTAAGCCTTTCTGCAGCCACCCAGGGCAGGCACGGATGGATTGGGATCTTTCGGAGGCAATACCCACAGCCACTCGGTCTTGTCTGGGTTAAGTCTGAGCCTGTTAACTCCCATCCAGACCCTCACAGCCTCCAGGCACCGGCACATCATGTCCACCGCTTCACTGAACTGATGCGGGGTGGAGATGTACAACTGGGTATCATCAGCATATTGCTGATACCTCACCCCGCATCGTCGGATGATCTCACCCAGCGGTTTCATGTAGATATTAAATAAGAGGGGAGAGAGGACCGAGCACTGAGGCACCCCGCAAACGAGGGGTCTAGGGGTCGACCTCTGTCCTCCTGCCAACACCAACTGTGACCGACCAGAGAGATAGGAGGAGAACCACCATATCACGGTGCCTCCCACTCCCAACTCCCTTAGTCGTCCCAGAAGGATACCATGGTCAATGGTATCGAAAGCTGCTGAGAGGTCAAGTAGCACCAAGATAGAGGAATGACCCCCATCTCGGGCTCGCCAGAGATCATCCATCAGCACGACCAAGGCAGTTTCAGTGCTATAGCCAGGCCTGAAGCCAGATTGAAAAGGGTCTAGATCCGTGATGGCGAACCTATGGCACGCGTGCCGGAAGTGGCACGCAGAGCCATCTCTCTGGGCATGCCGGCCGTCACCTGTTGCACATGCGCCCCAGCCAGCTGGTCTTCACGCATGCGGGAGCACCGGAAACTGGAAGAGCAGCTTCCTGGCGCACATACGCATGCCGGAAACTGGAAGCTTAGCTTCCCGGCGTGAGCATGCTCACTGGGGAACTGCTCTTCCGGTTTCTGGTGCTCCCCCCCACGCGCGCACTCCCGTTTCGGCACTCGGTTTCGAAAAGGTTCGCCAACACTGGTCTAGATAATCTGTTTCATCCAATGACCGTAGGAGCTGACATGCCACCACTTTCTCTACAACCTTTCCCACAAAGGGTAGGTTGGAGACTGGACGAAAGTTCTTTAATTCTGCTGGATTCAGGGACGGTTTCTTGAGGAGGGGCCTTACAACCACTTCCTTTAATGGTTGCGGGAAAGACCCCTCCCTCAAGGACGCGTTGACTAAAGCCTGGAGCCAGCCTCGTGTCACCTCCTTGCTGGCCGAAACCAGCCAGGAGGGGCACGGGTCCAACAAACAAGAGGAGGAACTCATCGCTCCTACAGCCTTGTCCACTTCCTCAGGAGTCACAGGCTCAAAGTCATCCCACACAATAGGACTAAGACCTGTCCCCGTCATCTCGGTCGGAATTGCCCAATCAGAGTCCAGGTCAGTCCGAATCTGAGCGACTTTATCCGTCAGAAACTGTACAAACTCCTCAGCTCTACCCTGCAAGGGCTCCTCCACTCTCCCTACATTAAGGAGAGAGCGGGTCACCCTAAATAAGGCAGCTGGGCGCGAATCAGCGGATGCAATAAGTGCGGAAAAATGCGAACATTTTGCCGCCCGTATCGCCACTAAATAAGTCCTAATAAAGGCTCTTAAAAGTGTTCGGTCAGATTCGGAGTTACTGGCCCTCCAGCGTCGCTCTAGACGTCTCTTCTGGCGTTTCATCTCCCGAAGCTCCTCGGTAAACCAGGGAGCCCTCCTGGATCCATCGCCATGGAGAGGTCGCAGAGGCGCAATCCGGTCCAGTGCCCCCGATGCCGCCTTATTCCAGGCAGCCACCAGGGACTCTGCCGGATTGTGGACAAGGGAGTCAGGTATTTCCCCAAGCTCCTTCTGGAACCCTTCTGGGTCCATTAGGCGCCTGGGGCAGAACCATTTAATCAGTTCCGCCTCCCTGCGATGGGGGAGTAGTGCCCTAAAGTCTAACCTTAGCAGGAAATGATCTGACCACGACAAGGGAGAGACATCTATACCCCTTAATTCCAGTAATCTTGGCATTACGTGCATTGAGTTATACTGGACACCCTCGGGAATTCAGTAAGATAGCAATTTAACATCTCTATAAATAGAAATTTTTCCAAAAACCCCTTTAATGACAACACAGATTAGGTTTCCATTTTTGTGTATTAATCCACATTACCAGTTAATTCACACACACACATTTTTCATTATAGCAACAAACTAGCTGGTTCTTTTCTAAGGTAGGAATAACCAGAAAAGTGCAAGTAGTCCTTGACTTACAACAGTTCATTTAGTGACTGTTCAAAGTTACAACAGCACTGAAAAAAGTGACTTATGGCCATTTTTCACATTTACGATCATTGTGGCATCCTCATGGTTACGTGATCAAAGTGCTTGGCAACTGACTCATAGTTATGACGGTCACAGTGTCCCAAGGTCACATCATCCCCTTTTGCCACCTTCTGACAAGCAAAGTCAGTGGGAAATCCAGATTCATTTAACAATGATGTTATTAACTTAACAACTGCAGTGATTCACTTAACAACTGTGGCAAGAAATGTCATAAAATGGGGCAAAACTCACTTAACAAATGTCTCAGCAGCAGAAATTTGGGGCTCAATTGTGGTCATAAGTCAAGGACTACCTGTATTGCAGTGTTGGGTTGCATCAACAGGGCAGTGAGATCACAGAAAGGGATAGTACCAGTCTATGCTGCACTGGCTGACCTCATGTGAAACACTCTGTCCAGTTGCTGAGGGATCGGACTGAGAGGTGGGGGAAGGGAGAGAGAGAGAGAAGGAGAAAGGGAGGGAGGGAGGGAGGAAGAGAGTGAGGAGGGAGAGAGAGAGACTCAAAGTGAGAACTCTTCCACAGATTGCCTCCTGGAAATGTGGTGCTGCATGCTGGAGCTTTCCCATAAAGGTTGAGTAGCCATTTGCTTGGGAGGGTCTCAGAGTTCCTGTCCTCAGCAGAGGCTTGGGTGAAGACCTCCAAGATTCCTCTCAACCCTATGATTCTGGGAGGTCTCCAGGAAACGGTCAAAAAGTCCAAATTTTTTGACCCCTAATACTGTATTTACCCTTGTAAACTAATTTCTCCCTCATTCTAAACAGCACAAAAAGCAAAAACAGTTCTTGCTTAGGGTCTTCCTACAATTCATTGTGGTTGCTTCTTTTCCTTAATGGAGGTTTTATATATAACAGATAGAAATTTGGGTGGCTTCTTTGCCTTTTTTTTCTTATTTCTTCATTGTTTAATTTTTAAATGTTTGAAATTTTTCATACCATTCTTTAAGCAAAAGTGAAAAGTTAACATAGCCTGTATGTCTTAATAGGTAAATTACAGTTGAATTTTATGGCATGCAGTTTCAATGATTTGTTTGTAAAACAATTGAAAGTTTTAGAGTTGGCAAACTCAGTGAAGGCATGAAATTTACAGAGGATTTTCTGCTTTGTCTTGTATCTCTTTAGCTTGGCTTTTTTCAAAGCGCCACCCGCAAGAGAGATGCAAGCCAGGATCAGGCCGCCAAAGATTTGGACTAAGGTTTCTATGGTCCTGAGCATATCGGCCTGGTTTTTTTCTCACAAACAAGTTTACTTTGCTGCCTCCGTTTGCATTGATCAGTTTCCCTGTTAGCTGAAAGCAACCCAGCTGCTACGTGTTATCCTGCAAAGGAGAAGCCTCCACCAGCAAGGACTTCAAACTGGTTTTGTTTCCTTCTGCCTAAGACACTGGAAGTAGAGAATAAGGACAGGGAGAGAGTAGATCCACAAGGAGCAGCTTTCTCTTTAAAATGACCAACTTTGGCCACAAGGCTGATGGAAAAGATGCCCAAAGACTCTTAGCAAGACCCTCTAATCCTTTACATGTCTACATCACATGCAAGATTGTTTGGGAGGATACGCTTCTCAGTCTGCATTTTCATTGGGGAAACTTTGCTCTTAAAATAAAAAGAAGTGGAAAGTCTAGAAGATTCACACAGATACTTGAGCTTTCACATTCCTTCGTTCAAGCTGCCAAGGACAAACAAATCAGACAGAAGCATCTACAGTGCACTTCCTTAAAAACAAATCACGTTGCTATAATAAAATGGTGTTTTATTCCAGATTACTTCGGGACTCACAAATCTTGCCGGACAAAAGTTGATGCTTTCAAATCAGATCTGCACACCTGCTGAGCGCAAATTGGGATCACTAGAACTAAGCGGAGATTAATTTGCAGACGGGCACAAGTAGCAGAGTTTTACTGTCAGGTATCAGAGCAAAGAAAATGGATAGAGTTGATCAGTAATCATGTTACCAGATTATATTTGCAAGTGTACCAGTAAAACCAGGCGCCTGGTGGTTCTGAAGGCCCAGGCCGATGATAAAACGCAGTGGGTGCTGAGTACAGGATCCTTTTCATTCTCAAAGCAAGGAGTACAGAAGTGCTCATGAAGAGAACCCACCAAACAACCCACCAGCTTTTTTGGGTGGAGATCTTCTTTTTATATGCACTGAACAAAGACCCATAATTATAAGCACCTTAATGCAAATCTTCAATCCTCAGCTGTATATACTTATTTAGAAAATGTTTAACTTTCTTATTTTTAAGGTGACTTTAAGAAAACCAGTTTGAAGAATTTTCCCCAAGTTGTTCAATTTCCAAAACCAACCAGTGAGGAAAATTGTAGTATATGTATATACTTCTGTATATTGGAAAGGGTTTAATTGACTATTTTTCTTCTTTTGCATATACTTATTTATGGCAGTGTTAATATTGATAAGTGAAAATGAGATATTGGTTCAGCTGAATTCAGTAACATAAATTGTACCACTAGGTTTTTTTTAAAGAATAGGGCAAAAAATTAAACAGTTTAAAAATATGTTTAAATATTCTCCTTTGCCTACAGCCAGTTTTAATGCAGTATAAATACAACTTTCCCATTAGCTGAGTATTACACTCAGCTCTCACATTCAGTGGAAGAATCTGGACACTCAACAAGTTAACCGTTGCGAGAGGCTGTAGCTGAGCAACCTAAAGCCCTCAAAAGCCATGAGTTTTTTTGGCACCCTGGCTAGAGTTGCCACCAGGCATCGTCCTTAATGTGAAAGAAAAGAGGGGGCTAGTATATGATGGGAAATAGTCCTATTAATTGCAATGAATTTCACATTTAATTCAAAGAGCCGAGGTGGCGCAGTGGTTAGAGTGCAGCACTGCAGGCTACTTCAGCTGACTGCTAGCTGCAGTTCGGCGGTTCAAATCTCACCGGCTCAAGGTTGACTCAGCCTTCCATCCTTCCGAGGTGGGTAAAATGAGGACCCAGATTGTTGGGGGCAATATGCTAACTCTGTAAACCGCTTAGAGAGGGCTGTAAAGCACTATGAAGCGGTATATAAGTCTAACTGCTATTGCTATTGCTATTGCTAAATCAGCGTTAGTTTTCTGTCCACTTTGGGGCTTGAGGCATTAAAAAAAACAAGTGGATCCTTGACTGACCCTCTCAAAAATTTACTCCCTCGTATCAGGACATTTTAGTGATAAAGTGAGGCTGTTGCTTTCACAGATGGTGGTGTAGAGGCAGGCAGGAAGTCTCTTTAGAAGAAGAAACAAAATGGACTCTTAAGATCAACTGTTGTGATTTTATTTTATTTTTATTTGCTTTGTGAAGGAGGTGGTAGTTTTTCTTCTTCAAGACAAGCTAGAAATATTTCAAATAAATTCCATTTGGATAGATATCCTGCCTACATTCTGGATTGTACACTTGAATACTGTTTATTTCTGCCATGCTGTTTTTCATTCTTCAGCCCGGTATGTTTTTGCCCCTTCCTTTGATTGTCGGAATATTTTAAGCCTGAACAAGCAACTGCCTTAAAAGGCTCAGGTGGCTAATACCTCATTTTATACAAAAATTCCAGTCCTGGGCTGAGGATGGATCTTGACAGACCTGAACCCTGGGCCCTAACTAACAAAATGAAATTCAATGTAGAGAAAAGTAAAGTCTTACACTTAGGCAAGAAAAACCCAAAGTACACCTATAGACTGGGTGAAACCAGGCTTAATAGCAGTAACTGTGAGAGGGATCTTGGAGTCTTAGTGGACAACCAGCTAAATATGAGCCAGCAGTGT
>QLTV01000207.1:2064741-2076915 GCA_003457575.1 Thermophis baileyi
CAGAAGCAGGCCATTTTTTTTGGATCCCCATCGAACGTTGCCCGGAACCGGGGAGGTGGCTCTCGGGCCGCTGGGGCAGCGGCTTGCACGTGCGCGGCTGGCGGAACGGCTGCTGGCTGTGGGGGCCCTCTGACTAGCCCCCCTCCTGGCTGCATCTGTTGGCCTGCGCCCCCAGCGGGGGGTTGCTGCGCTATCCCAAGCCCCGGCGCAAGGTTTTGTGGCAGAGGGGCCCCTGGCGTCCATTGACACTGCGCCCATCCCACTCCCGGAAAGAAGGCCCACCCAGGAGGGGCTTGCCATGGTGGCACCATGCCGAGGCTTGGTTGCTGGGCCGGAGGCTGCGGCCTCCACACTCTCTGCTGCCTTAGAGGAGGGCTCACCAGGCCAGCGTGGTGGGTAGCCCGTGGCTCGGGGTGAGTGGTGGTCCACGTGGGCTTCACTCTGGTTGGAGAGTGGGGTCCCGCTGGCTGCGGTATGGAAAGAGAGGTACAATAGAGAGAGTAGAGAGATATTTCAAGAGAAGAGTCCTCCATTCCTCTACCCACAATAAAATACCTTAAGCCACCAGACTTGAAATTTTGGGCTTAGAAAACTTAGAACTTTGCCGCCTTCAGTCTGTTTTAAGCGTAGTACATAAAATTATCTGCTACAATGTCCTACCTGTCAATGACTACTTCAGCTTCAACCGCAATAATACACGGGCAAACAATAGATACAAACTCAAGGTAAACCGCTCCAAATTCGATTGCAGAAAATACGACTTCAGCAACAGGTTGGTCAATGCCTGGAATGCACTACCTGACTCTGTTGTTACATCCTCAAACCCCCATAGCTTTAACCTTAAACTGTCTACCGTGGACCTCACCCCATTCCTAAGAGGTCCGTAAAGGGGGCGTGCATAAGCGCACCAGTGTGCCTACCGTCCCGGTCCTACTGTCCCCATTTATTTGTACTCATTTCATGTGCTCATGTCCATGTTTACACTTGTTATCTCGTATATGTTTGACTAAATAAATAAATAAATAAATACATAAATACATAAATACATAAATACATAAAAAAATGATGGATTTCTCCAAAAAGTTCTAGCTTTGGGGTCTTTGGAGTCAACCAAGGAGTAAGAGGAAAAGACAATAGGCTTAGAATGGCAAAATGACCATATGTAAGATTTAGTATGTGTTCAACTTACTGCACATTCAAAAAAGGTAAAATATGAGCGGGCAGATGATCAGACAAATGTTCATGCTTGAAGCATACAAAAACATGGCTTTGTGTATATCTGGATGTCCTTCTGATGTTGTGATGGTCAGATAGGGCTCACAATTTAGGAGCAGACAGAACTCACTTTCAAAGGTTTCCCTAAAACTTGCATGTTGTCAATATACACAGCAAACAGACCCTTCCCAAGAATAGGAATACACCCACCATGGTATATTCCTGTTTTTTTCCTCTCCTTCTCCTCCTCATGATCCATGGGAACACCAGGGATTCGGCTTGCAGGAAGGAGCTGAGAGGAGTGTCCACCTCAGACAGGATTCCATGAACATCTCAAGATGGTCAACTTAGCACTTCTGGTTAGAAAGGTTCAAAACCCCCAATAGAAAGGAGACACCAGTGAACTAAGCAAGATGAAGGAAGCCTCTCGCTGACTGAAGAGAAATATTGAGTTTTGTCTCACAGGGAATTTTTATACGCAAGTGGCAAAGATCTGGGTCATAATTATACTTAGATGATCTTTCTCAACAGCATCTTCTAAAAAACAACAACAAAGCAACTCCAACAGATATTATCTCCCCCCCCATGTATATGTGTGTGTGCAGATGTGCGCACTTAGCCCCAAATCTATTGCTTTGGGTTAAATTACTACTTTTAAAAATGAAATGGCCAAATACACGTTGAAAAGTAGCATCCCCGTGTTTATCACCTTGCAAGTGAATTTTGTGCCGCCGGTAACAATCCTGAGCCATAATTTTTGATATTCCACTGCCAAGTCGGTTCGTTAAGTGTTAAAACTTTATCGGTGAAATAAGAAGGAAAGAACCAGAGCAAGTGTTTATCTTCTAAGTTTCTAGAGGGGCGTTTTTCCATGTTTGTCTACCTGTGTCCATGAATGTGTCATACGCTCTTTTTCTATTACATCTCACCTGTTAACTGTGATGGCAGAAAAGACGCTGTAGAGGTTTTTTTAAGGTCCTTTTATTTTCACCCAGGGTGGTTGACTAAATGTGAATTCCAAATATATCCAACAGGAAAGGGAAGCCAAGAATTCTATCTTGTTAGTTAATTAGAACAATTCTTTCACTCCTTAGCATTGATTAGGTTCCTTAATTGTTACTTAATTAGAATAGAATTAGTTAGAATAGTTACTATTTCACTCCTACATTTTCCTATAAGGGCAAAATATTTTTGGACCAATAGTTTTCAAGTGGTTACTTTCAAAATTAATTTCTGATAGTTTCCTTAATTGTTACTTCATTACAATAGAATTAATTAGAATAGTTACTATTTCATTCAAAACTTCTGACATGTTCCTATAAGGGTAAAATATATTTGGGGCAATAGTTTTCAAGTCGGATACATTCAATCTTAATTTCTGATAGTTTCCTTAATTGTTACTTAATTACAATAGAATTCATTAGAATAGTTACTTTTTCATTCATAATTTCTGACATGTTCCCTTAAGGGTAACATATATTTGGACTGATAGTTTTCAGGTGGGATACTTTCACTCTTCTGATATCTTCGTAATTGTTACTTAATTAGAATAGTTGCTATTTCGTCCCTAAGTTCTGATATCTTTCTGATTGTTACTGAATTAGAATAGCTACTGTTTCACTCCTAAGTTCTGCTTTGTTCCTGTAAGGTTGAAATGTATTTGGGCCCCATAATTTTAGGAGGGGATATTTTTGCAATGGAATTGTGAGCTTTAGATGAAATAATAAATCCAGAATGTTTCTATGTTCTCCTCTTGCCTGGGTTGAGAATTACAAAATGCTGGTGGGAGGGTGAATTCTGGGTATGTGCCTAATTTGAAGCATTGATGAAGGTTTATTGGAAGATTGAAGGAGAAGATTCTGCCTGCTGTTTGGTTTCTACCAGTCATCCAGCTGCGATAACCCTACTGTCAGGGTTCCAAATAGCATCCAAAACTAAATCAGAGTCCGAGGCAAAGGATTCCTCAAAGTTCCAATTTATTAACAGAGCCATGTTGGCACATCTGGGAGAAACCCGAATCTGAAGCGCCAGGGTTTCTCCACCCAGTTGAAAGTTCAAGCCCTTGTCCCCACACCCCCAAGTCCATCACGTTAACCAATCTTCAACTGCCAACTTGGCAGCATCCACCCATCTCCTTCCGGGCAGGAGTGCGAAGACAAAGGATGACCTTGACTATCTAGAAGGAAGTTGTTATGGCTACATACAGACAGCCCTCATGCAATTCCCCCTCCCAATTCCCCACAGCAAAGAATACATATTAAAATAGTATAAAGTGTGGCAGGCCAAAGACCCCAACTAAAATGGCTTCGGCCTGACACCTACTCGATGCTGTTTCGCATTTCCCCCCACCCCCTCCCCAAGATCTGGGGTAGAAGAACTTTGGTGCACAAAGTCATGGACTTAAAGGGAAAATGAATTCCCTGTGACTAAATACAGTAATTAATATTAATTTATATTTGTGACAAAGGAATTTGCCACTGTTGAAGTGATTCCGATTTGTTTTTTTTGGGGGGGGGGTGAGGATTTGCCATCTCATTTATTTTTATTTTTTATTTATTTATTTTCATCAAGCATGTATTAGATAACAGATATAAGTATAAACATGATTAAGAATACATAAATGGATACGAATATTTAGGACAGGGACGGTAGGCACGCTGGTTTATAATGGTTTATAATTACACAATTCCTTGTGTGTTCAATCACACTTGGCCAATAAAGAAATCTGTTGTATAATACAAGCCCCGAATGGTACAGTAATGCCACCAACTCAGCAATAGCAATAGCAATAGCACTTAGACTTATATACCGCTTCATAGTGCTTTACAGCCCTCTCTAAGCGGTTTACAGAGTCAGCGTATTTGCCCCCAACAATCTGGGTCCTCATTTTACCCACCTCGGAAGGATGGAAGGCTGAGTCAACCTTGAGCCGGTGAGATTTGAACCGCCAAACTGCAGCTAGCAGTCAGCAGAAGTAGCCTGCAGTGCTGCACTCTAACCACTGCGCCACTCTAACCACTGCGCCACCTCGGCTCTTCTCAGCCTTCTCAGCAGGGGGAGTGAGTGGAACAGCTCATCATGCCCACTGCAGAAGCAGGAAGGAACAAGTCACTGGGGAAGAAGGTGCAACTGCGGTCTGAAAACCGACACCACCCAAAAAGATGTCCCAGCTCTCCTATGGATTGCCATGGTTTGTTTTCCAAAATGAAAGACTTGAAGATTATGTCAACCAGAAGATTTGCACCTAGAGGTGGCACGGACTGGAGTAATACTGGACTAGTTCCTTAGCTAATTTTCCTAAGTACCAGAACAGGAGTGGACATCCTGCCTTTTTTATAATTAGCTCCAGGCAATGAACATACTTAATACTCCTCCTGTTTTTCCCACAACAACCCTGTGAGGTTGGTTGGGCTGAGAAGGAGTGACTGGCCCCAAGTCATACAGCTGGCTGTCATGCCTAAGGCGGGACTAGAAATCCAGTCTGCTGGTTTCTAGGCCAACATCTGAAGCATAGACCAGATTGGCTGTCTGCCCTGTCAGTTGACTCTAACCTCACTGAGAAATGGGATTTAGAACTTGGAACCCCGGGATGAAGGCAGTTAGGGGAGGGGGCTTCCTATTGGTCCACTTGAGTAGCCCCCACCAGTTGAGTTTCAGTTATTACTAAGGATTGTGGGAACTGAACAGTTTGAATTTGGCCAAATTGTGGAGCAGGCATACTTTACGTGTGGCTCTTCGTCAGTTGGCCCAGTTCGGGATTTCAGGTTTTCAGATCCTGCCTTTCCGTATTGGATAGGCTGGCAAAGAAAATTCTGGTTATTTGTTTCGTTGTTTTTTGAAATAGTGGGCAGTTAAATAGTATAGGTAGAGGGAATTTGGGGTTGGGTAGCGGTGGTGGGATGGGGTTGGTACTTAGATATTAGGAAGTTCATCTAAAGGGGCTGCCGTATTGGATAGACTGGCAAAGAAAGTTCTGGTTATTTGTTTCGTTTTTTGAAATAGTGGGCAGTTAAATAATATAGGTAGAGGGAATTTGGGGTTGGGTAGCAGTGGTGGGGTGGGGTTGGTAGTTAGATATTAGGAAGTTCATCTAAAGGGGCTGGTAGACATGGCTGAAAACGAGACATCTACTTCCCCAAAGGTAAATAATCCTGGTGAGACAACTTCTAATTTTGTTGTTAGGTATTAGAAGCCGGTAGCTTTTGGTTTGCAGCAAGTTGGTCCTTGATACCTGTCCCTTCCTGATCCTTTAAAAAGATTAGGTGAATCATTGAATTGTCACAGCTGCCCTCTGCTCCCTGGGAAGGAGGGCCAAGTGGTACACCATCTCCATTCCGTGAGAAAACTACCCCACTGAGGGATAAAGGTGGTCACCCTCCAGAGCCCCAGAAATACTGCAGGGAGCTGGGCGATACTGTACAGGAAAGGCTTTACACAAATAAAGATAGGGCCCACCAAATTGGCCAGCAAGGAGGAGCTTTTGGTTTGCAGCATGTTGGTCCTTGATACCTGTCCCTTCGTGATCCTTTTAGAAGGTCAGGTGAGTCATTGAACTAGGGACGGATTCAAGAGAGATTTCTGCATTTCATCTTGGCTGCATCAGGGATAAAAAGCTACCTATATAGCTATTTCGTGCATCCCCTGGATTCTGCAGAAGAGGAGATTATAGAAAGAGTGAAGAAGCAGAAGAAGCAGGAGGAGGAGGAGGAAAAGGAGGAGGAGGAGGAGGAGGAGGAGAAGCAGAAGCAGCAATAGCAATAGCAATAGCAGTTAGACTTATACACAGCTTTACAGTGCTTTACAGCCCTCTCTAAACAGTTTACAGAGTCAGCATATTGCCTCCAACAATCTGGATGCTCATTTTACCTACCTCGGAAGATGGAAAGATGAGTCAACCTTGAGCCTGGTGAGACTCGACTTGCTGGCAGCTGGCAATCAGCAGAAATAAAATTAGGAGTGTCGGGACCAGAACAAGCGGGGGGGGGGGATGGAGGCCTTTAGCAAACCTCTCTAATGGTTGTAGCTCTTCCGGTTTAAATTCTACAGATTTATCAAGGCATGCAAGAAGTTTGGTGTTCTTTTGGAGCGGTGAGTGACAGATCAGACAGAACGTGCAGTCCACCAAATTCTAACTGTAATTTGCTTTCATGCTATGATTTTTGTTTCGTTTTAATCATTTTCTGGTAGCTATTCTTAGTCCATCCATGTTCTGGAAGTGCTTTAAAATACTGTCCAATTTGTGGGTATGTTGAAGGAGGGAGAGTCAAACATTTGCTCTAGAGCACCTTTCTTACATTCCATCTCCTTTTTCACACTGGAATGCCTTGCTCAGGATGCTGAACTGGTAGAGATATCGGTAGCTGATCTGAAACGTTTGGGAGAACTTCTCCATAACAGTTGTGCTTCAGCCATGCAGGAGTATGAAGAGCATCTGAAGGAGAACCCAACTGAAAGTGAGGAAAGGGGCTTTCTGTGATGGGAAAAGGTTGGTGGTCAACCCAGGGACCTGGCTCAGAATCCAGGGTTATGAGCCTGTGCCTCCAGATAAAGAAAGTCGGCACCGTATGAAGAATTCATGCTTAAGACGACCTGAACTCTGCAACTCTGTTGTTTATACTCACATAATTGGTTCGGTATTTGCTGAATCGATCTTCCCCAGTGATTTCTCGGTTTCCATTTTTTCACTTCCGATCAAACTAACCTAGGAAAATGTCTATGGAGATTCTCAGTCATCCAGGTCATGGTTGTCCCAAAGGTGCTTTTTCAAGAGGCAACTGGACTTTCTGGAAGTCCAGCTGGCTCTTGAAAAAGCGCCTTTAGGATAACCCGGGAAAGGTGATGCTAAATCATTGAGAGACAGTGAGAGATAAGATGGAATCTTAAGACGGAATCACAACAAAGCACGGCAGTTGGGAATAGTGGTCTTTTTAAAAAAAACATACACAAATTTTGTCAACTTTGGGGGGGGGAGAACGAAAATGATGCCAAAACTACTCCTCCTTTTCCAAAATCATTGTCAGGTGCAAAGGATCAGGACCACAGATTAAGTTGCAGCACAGAAGATTTATTCAAGCCGATACGCAAGAATCTAGTCCTAATAAAGTTCATTACTAAATTGTCACCTGATAAGGGTTAACAGAATTCAAGAGAGGTTGACTTGTGGCCATGCAAGGACTCTAAACTGATAACACGTTTAACTCAGGGGTGAAATCCAGCAGGTTCTGACAGGTTCTGGAGAACCGGTAGCGGAAATTTTGAGTAGTTTGGAGAACCGGTAGCAGAAATTTTGAGTAGTTCAGAGAACCGGCAAATACCACCTCTGGCTGGCCCCAAAGTGCGGTGGGAATGGAGATTTTGCAGTATCCTTCCCCTGCCATGCCCACCAAGCCACACCACGCCCACCAAGCCACACCCACAGAACCGGTAGTAAAAAAAATTGGATTTCACCACTGGTTCAACTCCAACCTTCTCCAGTTTTGCCTGCTCTTCTCCTACAATAACAGGCTGGTACTTTAGCCCCCAAACGGGAACATGTTAAAGTCTCAGGTGCTGAATGCACTTTCAATGCGATTCCCAACCCGCCCCATCTGATTGTGACTGTGCGGCTCCTTTTATTCAGGTAAAGGACCAGAGAAGAGAAAGAGGCCCACAATTAAGATCTCCGGAGTCCAGGTGAACGTCCAGGTGAGCGTGAAAGCAATATGCAGCATGAGGAGGAGTTTGCTGTGCTCCATCAGACCATTCCCAGCGACCCAGTGGAGAGGGCAAGGTAGGCATAACCATCTAAGACAGGCACAAGTGTGCCAGCCATTGAGTGGCCAAAAGAAGAAGAAAACAAGGTATTTGGGAGGGGGGAGAAATTACACATTGCTCTTAAATAAAATGAAAAGCCAGATTCACTTAACAACCATGTGACTCATTTAAGAACTGCAGCGATTCACTTAACAACACTGCGGCAAGAAAAGTCGTAAAATGGGGCAAAACTCACTTAAGAAATTCCTCACATAAATTTTGGGCTTGATTGGGGTCGTAGGTCGAGGAGTACCTACCTCTACCCCTCGGCTTAGAACCATTGATTTAGCAACCATTTGAGGTTACAACAGCAACAGAAAAAAAGTGACTTACGTCCTTGCACTTATGGTCATTACAGCATCCCCAAGGTCACATGATCAACATTTTAGTGCTTAGCAACCAGCGTATATTTATGACTGTCGCAGCATCCCAGGGATATATGAGAGCCGTTTGCCTCTCCGGCCGGCTTCCAACAAGCGAAGTCAGTGAGGGAAGCCAGATTCGCTTATTGATTTTGCATGATTCACTTAACAACGGCAGTGATTCTGCTTACCAGCCTGGCCCAAAAAAAGGCCATTAAATCAGGCGTGACTCATTTAAGAGCTGCCTTGCTTTGCATCACAAATGTCTGGTCCCCATTCTAGTTGTAAGTCGAGGACTGCCTGAATATATCCCCCTACCCCCTTATTAAGAGTAAGGTCCTCTTACGCATCCACATTTTTTTCTCCCCCAAGGAGGATGGGGTAAATAAGAATGCCCTGAAAATGAGAATACAAGGATAAGCAGCCAGGCCAAAGCAATGAAAAAGATAAGGAGTCAGACAAAAGCAATGAAAACAAGGATAAGCAGCCAGGCCAAAGCCAAGAAATCCCCTGTCAGAGAATTTTTTTCCCCTCTGTTGTAGAAAAATAAACCAGAAGCTCTCACAGTTGACTGCATTTTGCTGAAACAAATAACTTCTTTATAATCATATCAAAATATTTACAATACCATACTTTCTTCTTTACAGCAACATAGCATAATGAAGTCTTCACACAGAGAGATACAGAGACAGACCCGAGACTGGAAAACATGTCCAGCTCCTTTTGCACAGACTCCGTAGCACTTTACTCACATTGGCTGACTGAGTTACTACATGACTCTTCCTGCTCATGAATATCCCAACATCTCCCATAGCCCACCTGCACAAAATCTGCAGCAGCCATCTCCCCTCCCTTCCCAGATTCATCCAGGAGAGAACTACCACCAGCCAAAGAGAAGGCATTTCAGCCACACACGTGTGTTCTGACCTAGGCTTTCTGAGACAACAGAAATCACAATCGTAGTCCCAAAAAACCTTTTTTATTGAGACGGCTGTGAATTATGATCATTCAGAGCCCGTAATGATCCACAAACAGTCTATGGAGATTCTGAACAGATGTCTGCTCGAGTTGACACAGTCTTTCAGGGTAATGTTGATAAGCACCCACCTTTATCTCCCTTGAAACACTGCCAAAGACCTAATTGCCAATTAGTTTTGCAAGGCCAAACGGAGCACAGTCAAACGGACTTCTCAGAGCTTGAACCGACTATATGAACTAATTGCTTCCTGCAAAGGCTCATGTCCGTTGGCTCCTCTTTTATGTCTTATGGGAGGGGCCAATCATCTTCAAGCCTTACTCCTGAGTCGTCCTTTTTTTCCTTAATTGTTCTTGCCTTCTGGAAGCTCTGCACATGCGCACACTGGGAACAGGCTCACCCTGTTCTTCTGCCTCGCTGATGTCAGATTCCAGAGGCTCCGGAAGCAGCGCATAACTACCAGATGGCCCTGGCCCCCTCTCTGCCTCCAACGCAGAGCCCTCGTCTGAGCCTTCCCCAGACTCCAGGACTGGGCCATGTTCCTCCCCAACCTCATCACTGTCCGAATCTGCTGCCAGCTCTGCAGGCCGCCAGCAGACCACAACAAAGTGAGAGATTATCAGGCCTGTCCCAACTTGGGCATTTAGGAAAGAAAGACTCCAGTCTCCATTTGCAGTCGAGTTGCGTTTAGTAAAAGGTATGCTTTTACTAGAGCCAAGTGGTTACAGTGTAAGCAAAGCTAGATCCAGGATTCCTGCATAAACCCGGTAATTTTCCCTTTCTTCTCCCTGGTCATCTTTTTTAGTGTCCAGATATCACCCTTATGAGCCCCGTTGGCACAGGAATCACCTGAACATGGATCAGCAGGCGAACGAATAATTCCTTCCCCCTCCTCACTCCCAGCTCCCTGTCCCTCGCCCTTCTCCCTGATCATCTCTTTTAGTGTCCAGATACCACCCATATGAGCCCCATTGGCACAGGAATCACCTGAACATGGATCAGCAGGCGAACAAACAACTCCTTCCCCCTCCACACTCCCAGCTCCCTGTCCCTCACCCTTCTCCCTGGTCATCTTTTTTAGTGTCCAGATACCACCCATATGAGCCCCGTTGGCATAGGGATCACCGGTATGCCGATCGCCAGGCAAACGGAAAACATTATCGAAGCTCAGGAAATTCAGGAATATCAGTACGAAGACATCTTGAATATTGTGAGTCTTCTCTAGGGACAGAATGGGGAAAAGTCTTTTGATAGCCCAAAGGCGCTGAAGCCAAACCCGGAAATAAAGGGAAGAAACCACTGGGTCAGGGTCCTGTCCACATTACGGCAGGAGGTGGGCCTGTACGGGAGAAGATTGGGACCAGGAATATTTAAACGAAGAAACCTTGAATATTGTGAGTCTTCTCTAGGGACAGAATGGGGAAAGGTCTTTTCACAGCCCAAGGCGCTGAGGCCAAACCCGGAAATAAAGGGAAGAAACCACTGGGTCAGGGTCCTGTCCACATTACGGCAGGAGGTGGGCCTGTACGGGAGAAGATTGGGACCAGGAATATTTAAACGAAGAAACCATGAATATTGTGAGCCTTCTCTAGGGACAGAATGGGGAAAAGTCTTTTCACAGCCCAAGGCGCTGTGAAAATAAAATAAAATAATAGGTTACTCTGGATCAAAACTCTGGATCCTCCACCTTAGTGAATTCACCTAAAGAAAAATGGGAAATCTCTCGCACGGTTTCCAAGTTTTCTTGGCTACCCCAGACGAGCGTTAAATCCCATCCTGAAATTTGGATAGCTTTCGCTTCCTTGATCTTGCCCAGCAAACTGGGGCTTGATACCATGTGGCTCCAGATGTTTCTTTGGAGATTCCTGTGGCTGCCATTTTGAGAGGGTGCTCACAGCAGATCCCCGTCCCAAAATTCAAATGGGCCCCTTGCCTCAAAAGGTTGCCTCATTCGGGGTCTCCCTTTCCTCTGCCTTCTTTCTGATGTGCGACTAATGTGGAGCTTTGCTTTTTCTGTCTCCCAAGTGCAAAGAGCTGATGAGGCGAGTTAAAAAGGCCCTGAAGAATCTGGATACCCCAGAAAGTATTACTGAGGAGGACCAGCTGCAAGAAATGCGGGATTGCTTCCTCGACATCGGCGACCACATTGAAGAGTGTTTTAAAATCCACACTGAGCAGGAAGTATGGAGAAGGTGATTTGCCTGTCGTCTTTTTGAGTTTGGAGCTATAGGGGAAGAAGACGCAGAACCTGGGGATGGAGTTAAAAGAGGAATCAGCCTACGATCTCTACATAGCCACAAGGAAACTAAGTCCAATTCCTGCTGAAATGCTGCAAAGGAGATGCACTCTCTAATTGTTGAATTGTGTTGAATTCCCCTAAATCCACATTTTAAATCCACATTTTAGTCCAAACTCCTAGAAAACCACGATACAGGCATTCGCAGTAGTAAAGAGAAGTAGCAGACTGGGTCATGCCATGCTTAGATCAAAATCTGCAGACTTTATCTTGGGAGTCTTCAGGACTCAAGTTTGAAGCAAGACATTTTTCGAAGCAGAGGGGGTGTAAGAGGGGATTGTTGGGCCCCAGAATAAAATCTCTCCATCTGCTTGTTTGGGGCATCTCTTTCCTCTGGCATGAAAAGTCCGGGCTTTTGGCCCAGTTCCTAAAAAGAGAAAATTAAAATGATCTGTTTACCTTCTTTCAGGAATCTATGGGGATATGTGTCCAAATTTAGTGCCTTTAACGGAAAGAAATTGGACAAAGTATATGAAATGGCTAGAAAAAAGCGAGCCCAGGAACAGGAGGTAAGAACAGAGGTGTGTGTGTAT
>QLTV01000208.1:12257-28558 GCA_003457575.1 Thermophis baileyi
GGAGGGGGATGGGGAGGGGGGTGGGTGAGGGTGGGGGGAAGAGAGGAAGAGAGAGAGAGAGAGGGAGAGAGAGAGAGGATGACAGAGAGAATGAAAGAGAAAGAGTGGGAAAAATGAGAGAATGTGTGTGTGTGTGTGAGAGAGAGAGAGAGAGAATGAGAGAGAGGATGACAGAGAGAATGAAAGGGAAAGAGACTGCGAAAAAATGAGAGAGAGAAAGAGAGAGAGAACATGTGTGTGAGAGAAAGAGGATGAGAGAAGAATGAGAGAGAGAGAAAGAGAGAGAGAAAATGAGAGAGAAATGAAAGAGAATGAGAGAAAATGCAAGAGAGAGAATGTGTGTGTGTGTGTGCATGTATGAGAGAGAGAGAGAGAGAGAGAGAGAGAGGAATTCACTTAACAACAGCGGCAAAAAAGGTTGTAAAATGGGACAAAACTCACTTAACAACTTAATTATGGGCCTAAACCGAAGACCACCTGCAATTAATCATCTTACCTGCAAATTTAAATTAAAATTTAACTGCAAGAGAGGTGAGGCAGCTCTTAAGGGTGGGCTGAATCAGGCTCCTTAGAAAAGGGATGAGGGTGAGCCCCTTCCCCCATCCCCCCCCCCAGGGACCCCTAGTCTGGGATTTTTCAGCTTGTAAAACAACATTGCAATCACATCCTGGAATTTTGGAAGGCGATGATAGGGTAGGATCGAACGGGGAGCAGTAGATGTCAAAAGCATCAACTGAATTCGAACTCTCTGCCAAGAATTGTGGAATTTTATTATGGGGGTGGGTTGGGGGGGCGAACGCGGAGGGAGGGGTGTAAAACATATGGTTTTGCGTGCCAAAGCATGCAGGTTTAATTGGGAAGCAAAACCAGAAAAGCAGAGAAAGATTTTAACTGAATTCTGCCCTGCAAACTCTTACAGGTAGTTCTCCACTTACAACCGTTCGTTTAGTGACCGTTCGAAGTTACGACGGCACTGAAAAAAGAGACTTAGGACCGCTTTTCACCCTTACGACCGTTGCAGCCCCTCCGTGGTCACGTAATCAGAATTCGGACGCTTGGCAACTGACTCGTATTTATGACGGTCGCAGCGTCCCCGGATTACGTGATCCCCTCTGGCCACCTCCTGACAAGCCAAAGTCAACGGGGAAGTTGGACTCGCTTAACGACCGTGTGACTGAACGGCCAC
Source organism: Thermophis baileyi (assembly GCA_003457575.1). NCBI lineage: Eukaryota > Metazoa > Chordata > Lepidosauria > Squamata > Dipsadidae > Thermophis > Thermophis baileyi. The sequence goes on from QLTV01000208.1 coordinate 13,444, forward strand.
AGCGATTCGCTTAGCAACAGTGGCAAGGAAGGTCGTAAAATGGGGAAAAGCTCCGTGAACAACTGTCTTGCTTAGCAATGGCAATTTTGGCTCAATTGTGGTCATAAGTCGAGGACTGCCTGAACATATCTCAGGCTTTTGGGTTCACACGACGGTTTAAGCCATTAGAGAAAGCCTTCAATGTCGCTAGGCAAAATGGTTGTTAAGTGAGTAGCAACTGATTTTACGACCTGTTCAGCCAGGATTGTTAAGCCAATCACTGCAGTGATCCTGAGTTATGCGGTCATTAAGTGAATCCAGCTGCCTTCCCCATTGACTTTGCTTGTCAGAAGGTCGCAAAAGGGGACCCCGGGACACTGTGACCGACATAAGTATGAACCAGTTTCCAAACATCTGGATTTTTATCATGTGATTGTGGGGATGCTGCAATGGTCGTAACTGTGAAACACAGTCGTAAGTCACTGTTTTCCAATGCGGTTGTAACTTCAAATGGTCATTAAATGAATGGCTGTAATTTGAGGACTCCCTCTCCATGCCAAATTCCCAAATTTTGAAAATGGGACCGTGTGGATGTTCCGTTGCAAGTCGCTTTTTTCCATGCCGCTGTCACTTCGAATGGTCACTAAAGGAACGGATGTAAGTGCGAGGACCTGTAATTCACCATCCCGTCCCAGGCCAGCCCTTCTGCAGCCTCAGGAAGCCAAGCAAGATAAGGAACATTCCGCAGATCTCGGTTTTATTATTCCAAGGAAAAACAATAGTTGAATTTAAGGATTTTTGCCAGGGGCTGCAAAAGTTTTCCATTTGCTCCAAAGTTTTCGCGTGTCTCCCTCTGGTCAAAAATCTGAATTTTTCAGATAGAAACATTACTACAAAAGTTACACACACTGTTGTGGGGCATCTGGATTTAGGGATTTGGATTGTTGTTAACGGGGGCATGATGTTTTCCCCACCTTGGTAGATCTTTTTGCATGCATGACTTCCTTCCTCTCTCCCTCCCTCCTTCCCTCTGTCGTTTCCTATCCTCCCTCCTTTCTTCCTCCCTCCTTTCTCCTTCCTTCCCTCCCTCCCTTCTTTCTCCTTTCTTCTTCCCTCCCTCCCTCCCTTTTCCTCCCTCCCTCTCTTCTTCCCTCTCTCTCTCTCTCTCTCTCTCTCTCTCTCTCTCTCTCTCTCTCTCTCTCTCTCTCTCCCTCCATCTCCCTCCCTGCCTTCCCTTCCTTTCTCTCTCCCTCCCTCCCTTTCTCCTTCTTCCCTTTCCTTTCCTTTCCTTTCCTTTCCTTCTTTCCTTTCCTCCCTCCCTCTTTCCTTTTCTTTTTTTCTTCCTCTTCCTTTCCTTTTCCCCCTCCCTTCCCTTTCCCCCCTCCTCCTTTCCTTTCCTTTCCTTTCCTTTCCTTTCCTTTCCTTTCCTTTCCTTTCCTTTCCTTTCCTTTCCTTTCCTTCTTTTTCCTTTCCTTTCTTTCCCTTCCCTCCCTGTTTCCTTTCCTGGTGGCCGATCGATCTCATCAGGGAGATTCAATCGGAAATGACCCAGTCCTTATTACATTTCTAGGAATCCAATCTCACGGATACTATTTGTTTGTTTCACAGCCTCTGTTTCTAGGGCAATTATTACTTTTTTCCCTAAAAAAGATTAGCCCAATGACTATGATTAATTTCCACTCTGTTGCCATGGTTATTAATAATAATGAAGTGATCGTTACTGCATGCAGACCTCGAGCACAATGCTAATATTTGTTTCAAAAATAAGGACTGGATGAGGGACAAGATTTTTCTAACAGCGTGTGAAAACTCCATTTGTGTGTGTGTGTGTGTGTGTGTGTGTGTGTGTGTGCGCGTGCGTGTAACACATTTACAAAATTCATTCCTGCCCCTGATTCACAGCCATGGCTAAAAGAGGCTGCAGCAATCAATTTTTGCAAATTCAGGTAGTCCTCCACTTACAACAGTTCATTTAGTGACCATTCAAAGTTACAACAGCGCTGAAAAAAGTGACATGACCATTTTTCATGTGATTAAAATTCAGACAATTGGCAACTGGCTCACATTTATGATGGTTTCAGTGTCCTGGGGTCACGTGATCCCCTTTTGCGACTTTGTGACAAGCAAAGACAAGGGGGAAGCCAGATTCGCTTAACGACCGTGTTACTGACTTAACAACTGCGGTGATTCACTTAACGACTGTGGCAAGGAAGGCCGCAAAATGGGGCAAAACTCACTAAACAACTGTCTCGCTTAACAACAGAAGCTTTGGGCTCCATTGAGATCGTAAGTCGAGGACTTCCTGTATAAATCTATAAATATTAGCCCAATATTAGTCTGGATCATTTTCTGCTCCCTCTGGTTGGGTTCGTCTCTAAATCAGATTTATGAAACTGCGTTAATCTGTAATTTCTGCTTGAGTGATGAACCTCTGCGGGGGAAATGGCACTTTAAATCAGGTTTAAAAATAGCTTTTAAAAGCTGACTTTTCTGGCTTATAGGAAACTCTGAAGACAGAGGGAAAAAAATATCTTTGTTGTGGTTGGCAGGGACGGTAATGAGAAAGGTGTAACCCTCTCCATGATTTTGGCATTTATCACGATAATTCTAGATTTGAAGCCTGGAAAATTCCTGGAGGGGTGAATTATGGGCCCCTCCCCCAAAAAAGTGAGTTGGGGTGAGTTTCACCCAGATTGTCTTTGCACGCTATAAATCTACAGATAGTCCTCAACTTACAACCACAATTGAGCCCAAAGTTTCTGTCACTAAGTGAGACAGTCTGTCTCTAACCTTAACCCTTTCTTGCCGCAGTTGTTAAGTGAATCATTGAAGTTGTTAAGTTAGGAACATGATTGTTAAGTGAATCTGGCTTCCTCCTTGAATTTGCTCGTCAGACGGTCGCAAAAGGGGATCACGTGACCCTGGGACACTGCGACCGTCATATTGCCAGATTGCTAGACAGATAATAGATAGATAGATAGATAGATAGATAGATAGATAGATAGATAGATAGATGCGAGAGAGAGAGAGAGAGAGAAGGAGAGAGAGAAAGAAGGAGAGAGAGAGGGAGAAAGAAGGAGAGAGAGAGAGAGAGAGGAGAGAGAGAGAGGAGAGAGAGAAAGAAGGAGAGAGAGAGAGAGAGAGGAGAGAGAGAGAGATGATGATGATGAAGGTGATCACATGATCCCAGAACACTGCAAACGTCATAAATATGAGTCAGTTGCCAAGCATCTGAATTTTGATCATGTGACCAAGGAAATGCTGCAATGGTTGTAAGTGTGAAAAACGGTCATAAGTCTCTTTTTTCAGTGCTGTTGTAACGGTCACTAAATGAACTGTTCTAAGTTGAGGACTACCTATATCCGTGATGGCGAACCTATGGCACGCGTGCCAGAGGTGGCACCCACTCTGTGGGTATGCGCGCCGTCGCCAGCTGCCCTTCTGGTTTCCGGCACGTGCATGCCAGTGGTGGGATTCAAAATATTTTACTACCGATTCTGTGGGCGTGGCTTGGTGGGTGTGGCTTGGTGGGCGTGGCAGGGGAAGGTTACTGCAAAATCCCCATTCCCTCCCAATCAGCTGGGACTCGGGAGGCAGAGAATAGATGGGGGCGGGGCCAGTCAGAGGTGGTATTTACCGGTTCTCCGAACTACTCAAAGTTTCCGCTACCGGTTCTCCAGAACTGGTCAGAACCTGCTGAAACCCACCTCTGGTGCATGCGCGCCGGCCAGCTGCTCTTCGAATTTCCGGTGCTCCGGGGTGTGCACGCCCATGCACGCATTCTGGTTTGGGCACTCGGTGCCGAAAAGGTTCGACATCAGTGCCCTCTCCCATTTCAGACAAATGGCTGTCCAATCTCTTCTTAAAAGCCTCCAATGATGGAGAACTTCTGGAGGCAAGCTGTTCCACTGATTAATTGTTCTCACTGTCAGGAAATTTCTCCTTAGTTCTAGGTTGCTTCTCTCCTTGATTAGTTTCCACCCATTGCTTCTTGTTCTACCCTCAGGTGCTTTGGAGAATAGCTTGACTCCCTCTTCTTTGTGGCAGCCCCTGAGATATTGGAAGACTGCTATCATGTCTCCCCTAGTCCTTCTTTTCATTAAACTAGACATACCCAGTTCCTGCAGCCGTTCCTCATATGTTTTAGCCTCCAGTCCTCTCTAATCATCTTTGTTGCTCTTCTCTGCACTCTTTCCAGAGTCTCAACATCTGGATATTAAAGTCCATACAGGCTGGCTAGGGAATTCTGGCAGTTGGATTTTAATGTCACTGAGGTTCAGGAACAGTCCACTAAGCTCCCAAAATGCCAACCAAGTGAAAGATATAGGTCAGTGATGGCGAACCTTTTAGGCACCGAGTGCCCAAAGTGCGTGCGCGCGCCCAAACTGCAAGGCATGCATGGCCGGGGCCCGCGCATGTGCGGCAGAGACCCAAAGACCAGCTGGCCGGCAGGAGGCGCACGCGCATGCACGGCAAACACCCGAAACAGAGCTGGGGCAACGGTGCGCGTGCCAGAGGTGGGTTCTAAAATGTTTTACTACCGGTTCTGTGGGCATGGCTAGGTTGGGGTGCATGTGACTGAGTGGGCATGGCCAACTTGATGTCACTCATGCACACTCAGTCACATGACCCCCCAAGCCACGCCCACCAAAACGGTGGCAAAAATTTTGGGGACTTTTTGACACTTTTTTTGACACTCCTGGTCGGGGGGGGCCGTGGGGTGGTGGTGGTTATCTCGGCTTTCCCTCCGTTGCACTTCCTGGCTGAAAAGCGCCCCTTCTCGCCTCTGACGGGCCTTCCCCATGGTTGCATCCCCCTCCCAGCCTTCGCCCGTGCCTCCACGCCATTTTCGGGCACCCAGCTTACCAGGCTGGCCCCATCCCTGTCGCGGCTCCAACGGCGGCGGCTTTGGGAGACGCGGGCTCGTCTGGAGCTGCTCCCCTGCAGCTGAGCCCGTGGCTTGTCCCTGCTGCCCCCGGGTGCGAGGGAGCGGGGCAGGCGAGAGGTGGGCACGGCGACTGTATGTTCGGGCAGGGCGAGGGGGTGGGAATTGAGGCGCAGCAGCAGCAGGAGCGTTTTGGGCTTGGGGAGGGACAGGGGTGCGTGGCGAGGGTGCGCGGTGTTTGTTTGGTAAGGGCAGAGTATTCTGGGTGTGAATGGGTGTGTCTGGCCATGTCAGTGGCAGCTTGGGCGTGGGTGGGAGGTTGGTTGTAGGCTGTTGTTTTTGTGGGGGTGTGCTGTGTGTGAAGGAGACCGGTTGGAGGAGGAGGAGGAGCTTAAAGCCAGGGAGGCAATGAGAGGGAAAGTGAGGGCAGCGGGTGGGGAGGGGGAAAAGCGCCCAGGACCCAGCCGGAAAAGCTCTCCGCATGCAAACTATGGCGAAACAGATCTGGCCGGGGAGAGGAGAGGGGGGTGCAGAGAGGAGGGGGGGTCAGCTGAAAACCTCTCCGTCCCCAACCCCGAGCAAGCCAGGATCTGCCGGCTGCCTCTAATCTGCAGTTTACTCGTGAGCACGTTTACTCGTGAGCATGGTGCTCACAAGTAAACTGCAGATGAGAGGCGGCCGGTGCGGGTGCTACACCTGAAGGGCAGGCAGCCTTTGGCAGAGGCAGTGCCGACTCTGCTCTGCGGCGCTGGGGACCCTGCCGGCTTTTGGGGCCACTGCTCACCGTATCCTGGCCAAAGCTGCGCGGGAAAACTCCCCGGGAGTTCCGGGACGCCCCTCCACCACTGCTGTCACCGCAGCTGGGACGGGGGCACTGCCCGCCCCTGCTGCCACTCCTGCCGCCACCCTCTTCTTCCGCCGCTGCCCTGCCCCCATCCCTGCCGCAATGCTTACCTGTGTGAAGGCAGGAGGAGGCAGCGGATGCACGTGGCGAAGGCGAGGCAGGGCGAGCGTCCGAGTGAGCGGAACCGGCTCGGGGGCGTGGCCAGGCTGCCGTTACTGCCGGTTCAGAGAACCACTCCCTATTTTTACTACCGGTTCTATAGAACCGGTCCAAACCAGGAAGAACCCACCTCTGGCGCATGCCCACAGAGAGGGCTCTGCGTGCCACCTCTGGCACGCGTGCCATAGGTTCGCTACCAGTGGACTAGAAGATCTCCAAGGTCCCTTCCAGCTCTGTTATTCTCTTATTCTATTAATTCCCCAGCCAGGATTCTTGGACTTCCAGAATTCCCCAGGAAACAGAATAACAGAGTTGGAAGGGACCTTGGAGGTCTTCTAGTCCAACCCCCTGCTCAGGTAGGAAACCCTATAGCATTTCAGACAAATGGTTGTCCAGTTTCTTTTTCAAAACTGCCAGTGATGGAGCACCCACAGCCTCTGGAGGCAAGTCCTTCCACTGATTAATTGTTCTGAATGAAATTTCCACTTAGTTCTAGGTTGCTTCCAGAGGTGGGTTCCTATCGGTTCGGACTGGTTCTATGGAACCGTTAGTAATGTGGCGGCCTGGGTCGCTGGAACTGGCAGCGACCCAGGCCTGCCACGCCCCTGAGCCGGTTCTCTTGCTGCTGCTGTAGGTGCCGCCATCTTGTTTTTTGCTTCTGCGCATGTGCAGCTTTTTTTGTGTACTGTGCATGTGCATGCGCACCCGCAACTCGCCCGCGCAGCGCGTCCCTGAGCGAACAGGCAGTAGGAAAATCCAGAACCCAACCCTGGTTGCTTCTCTCTTTGATAAACATCCTTAGGCTTCAACTCCCAGAATTCCCTCAGCCAGCATGAAAGGACTTCAATTCCCAGAATTCTGTGAGCTGAAATCCATACATCTTAAATATTGTGAGGTTGCAAATCACCGGTTTAGTGGATTGACGTAATCCAGGCTCTTTGGCTTGTTCCAACCCTGAAAAAGGGTTAAATCGGTAATTTGATTAAACTGACTTTGGGGATAAGAGCCAAAGTTGTACTTTTTTTCAATTGTGCTGAACTAATTTACAAGAGCAAAGTAAACATGCAGCCAACAGAGGTCGTGAAATATTGTATTTTTAAGGGAATAATTGTAATAATTTGGAAAAAAAGAAGACACACACAAAAAAGGACAAAGAAATGCTTGGCCAGCGATGTTAGGAGCAGAAGAACGAAAACTATGACAATATTGGTCAAAAGGTTTGTTCTTTCACTCTTTGTCACAACAAAAACAAGCAAACAAAACAAAACAAAACAAAACAAAACAAAACTCCTACTTCAGATGTTCAGACAGAACACATACCCAGAATTTATTGCTGCAAACAAGTGCAGGATTCTCTCTCCTTTGTGCAGCACAATAACTCTTTTCTGCAACCTGTAAAAAAAAAAAATTCTTTTTCTTTCTTTCTTTCTTTTTCTTTCTTTCTTTCTTTCCTTTTTCTTTCTTCCCCCCTTCCTTCCTCTCCCTCCTTTCTTTCTTTTTCTTTCTTTCTTCCCTCCCTTCTTTCTTTCCTCCCTCCCTCCCTTCTTCTTTCTTTTTCTTTCTTCCTTCCTTCCTTCCTCTCTCCCTCCTTCCCTCCCTCCTTTCTTTTTCTTTCTTTCTTTTCTTCCCTCCCTCCCTCCCTTCCCTCCCTCCTTTCTTTCTTCACTCACTCACTCACTCACTCACTCACTCCCTTCTTTCTTTTTTCTTTCTCTTTCTTTCTCTTTCTTTCTTTCTCTTTTTCTCTTTCTTTCTTTCTTTCTTTCTTTCTTTTTCTCTCTTTCTCTGTCTCTCTCTCTCTCTCTCTCTCTCTCTCTCTCTCTCTCTGTCTCTCTGTGTTCTTTCTTTCTTTCTTTCTTTCTTTCTTTCTTTCTTTCTTTCTTTCTTGTTTTCCATTATTTATCGTATCAGTTCTTTCCATGCTCTCTTTCTCTCTCTTTCTCTCTCTCTCTCCCTCTCTCTCTCTTTCTCTCTCTCTCTCTCTCTCTCTCTCTCCCCCTCCCTCCCTCCCTCCCCTCCTTTTTCGTTCAACACCCATCTCACAGTTCAAGACAATTAATGGAAACTCATAGTTCTTGGTCCTTTGACAGATTCCAAATATCCAAGAAGGAGACATGCAGTTTGGACAAACCAGTGACTGATCCAAAATCGGATGAGCCAATCTACTCATGTCAACTCAAACTGGGAAAAGAAGGACCAGACCAAACCATATGAGCTAACGTTTCGATTCCTGAGATTTTTTCCTAACAGCAAAATAACTGGAGGGTTAAGAAGACATTGGACGGAATGACAGAATCGCAGAGTTGGAAGGGACCTTGGAGGTCATCTAGTCCAACCCCCTGCTCAAGCAGGAAACCCTCTCATTTCAGACAAATGGCTGTTCAATCTGTCTGAAATGGTATAGGGTTTGCTGCTTGAGCCAGGGGGGGTGCCTTGGGGGGGTTGGACTAGATGACCTCCAAGGTCCCTTCCAACTCTGTTCTCTCTGATTCTTTCTTTCCCCCCCCCCCAAAGAAAGTTTCCAAACTCCAGCAAAGGGCGCAAACTTTCACAAGCCCTGATTTATCTTGGCTTGGTTCTTTTAACATGTTTTGGGAAGGGCTCGGAAAGGAAATGGGTGGGACATCTCATCACAAGCCGCAAGCTTTGTCCTCCTTCTCTTCCCCCTCCCAACAGGTCTGGGAACACACTGATGGGGCTTCCCGCTCCCCACAACCACACCAGATGTGTTCCTCCTCCTCTTGGTGTGTGTGTGTGTGTGTGTGTGTGTGTGTGTGTGTGTGTGTGTGTGCGCGCGCGCGCGCGTGCGAAACACCGCAAATGTTTCACCCTCTTTTCTCCAGGCTGGGAGACAAAGAGCCTGGCTCACGTTTCTAAAAATCGAATTATTTGCAAACGGGGGAATCACGCCCCCCCCCCGAGGAGAAGAAACAGCACAACGACGGAGGAAAATGGAAGACGTCTGACCCGCAAAGTCTCATTTTTAGGGGGCGAAAAACAAGTCCTGAAGTGGAAGTTTATTTTAAGTTGATTCCAGGAAACGGGCGAGTGAACGGGTGTGTCCCAAAAATTCACGCTCCGTGTTCCCAGGAGGTGAACTGGGGAACATTTGGGCTGATTGGAAGGTGGGAGAGGATCTGCAGAACTGGATTTCGGCTCCTGGCAACCATCATTTAACAACCATTAACTGCTTTCCACAAATATTGGAGGGTTTCAGCTCCTACGTTTGAAGCCAGCAGGAGTAAGCTAGTAAAGAGATTTCAAATCAATCAATCAATCAATCAATCAATCAAAGAATAGAGCTGGAAGGGACCTTGGAGGTCATCTAGTCCAACCCCCTGCTCAAGCAGGAGACCCTACACTAGTTTAGACAAGTGGCTGTCCAGTCTCTTCTTCAAAATCTCCAGTGTTGGAGCATTCACAACTTCTGGAGACAAGCTGTTCCACTGATTAATTTTTCTCATTGCCAGGAAATTTCTCCTCAATTCCAGGTTGCTTCTCTCTTTGGTTGGTTTCCAACCATTGTTTCTTGTCTGGCCCTCAGGTGCTTTGGAGAATAGCTTCACTCCCTCTTCTTTGTGGCAGCCCCTGAGATATTGGAACACTGCTGTCATGTCTCCCCTAGTCCTTCTTTTCATTAAACGAGACATACCCAGGTCCTGCAACCGTTCCTCATATGTTTTAGCCTCCAGTCCCCTAATCATCTTTGTTGCTCTTCTCTGCACTCTTTCCAGAGTCTCAACATCTTTGAGAGAGAGAGAGAGAGAGAGAGAGAGAGAGAGAGAGAGAGAGAGAGAGAGAGAGAGAGAGACAGTATTAATAAATTTGCCAATATTCACAAAACACAAGGGAACCATTAAAACACACCTGAAATTTGGGAGGAATTAAGGAGTCTCTTAGGGAGGGGGGGAGACAGATTTCAGGCAGGAGAAGTGAGTAGGTGCTCCATCATTGGAGATTTTCGACAGCCATTTGTCCAGAACTGTATAGTGTTTCCTGCTTGAGCAGGGCGTTGGACTAGATGACCTCCAAGGTCCCTTCCAACTCTGTTATTCTGTATTCTGTGTCTTACAAGGATTTCCCAGTGATTCTATCTTCTATGAGATGAGGGGGCCTGTCTAAGGTTTAAGGAGAAACAATGTTATGATTATCTGTAGAATTGCGCAGGGCCATTGGGAAGGAAGGAAACTACAGATAGATGTGCATTCAAGGTGTTTGTGCCCTGAGCAAATGGCTATATGGACCCTCTTATTTTATGGCCTTCAGGCAGAGGTTTCTTGAGGAACATCCGGGATTTTCTGGAGAAAGGGGGACCTTGGGGTGTTATCACTTGTTGTTAGTTGCGAAGTCGTGTCCGACCCATCGCGACCCCATGGACAACGTTCCTCCAGGCCTTCCTGTCCTCTACCATCCTCCGGAGCGGGGGTGGGTTCTAACTTACCTCGCTGCTGGTTCGCTTCCTCCTGCGCTGCATGCGCAGTGCCGAAAAATAAAAAAAAATCCCCCCAAAAAGCCGAAAACAAGATGGCGACGCATGCGCAGTGCCGGAAACTTGGCTTCTGCGCATGTGCAGAAGAATTTTTTTTAAAAAAAAAATTCCCAATTTTTTTTAAAAAAAAAATCCAAAAAAAAGATGGCGCCGCCCACGGACCAGCACCGACTGAACTGGCTCCGTGACATCACCGTGACGTCACCAGCGGGTCGCTACCGGTTCAGGCGAACCGGTCCAAACTGGGAGGAACCCACCTCTGCTCTGGAGTCCATTTAAGCTCAGGCCGACTGCTTCAGTGACTCCATCCAGCCACCTCGTTCTCTGTCGTCCCCTTCTTCTTTTGCCCTCAGTCTTTCCCAGCATTAGGCTCTTCTCCAGCGAGTCCTTCCTTCTCATTAGGTGGCCAAAGTATTTGAGTTTCCTCTTCAGGATCTGGCCTTCTAAAGAGCAGTCAGGGTTGATCTCCTCTAGGACTGAGCGGTTGGATCGCCTTGCAGTCCAAGGGACTCGCAGGAGTCTTCTCCAGCACCATAGTTCAAAGGCCTCGATTCTTTGGCGCTCGGCCTTCCTTATGGTCCAACTTTCACAGCCATATCAATTTAGTTATCACTAAATTGACATATATAAAGTACTGCCATACAAAAACCTTAGTAAGACCACATCTGGAATACTGCATCCATCCATGTTTTGGTCACCACTTTACAAAAAAGATGAAGAGACTTTGGAAAAAGTGCAGAGAAGAGCAACTAAGATGAATAAAAGCCTGGAGACTAAAACATATGAAGAACGGTTGCAGGAATTGGGTTTGTCTAGTTTAATGAAAAGAAGGAGGGGTGACATGATAGCATCTTCCAATATTTGAGGGGCTGCCCCAAAGAAGAGGGAGTCAAGCTATTCTCCAAAGCACCCGAAGGCAAAACAAGAAGCAATGGGTGGAAACTAATCAAGGAGAGAAGCAACTTAGAACTAAGGAAAAATTTCCTGACAGTGAGAACAATTAATCAGCGGAACAGCTTGCCTCCACAAGTTGTGGATGCTCCGACACTGGAGGTTTTTAAGAAGAGACTGGACAGCCATTTGCCTGAAATGGTATAGGGTCTCCTGCCTGAGCAAGGGGCTGGACTAGAGGACCTCCAAGGTCCTTTCTAACTGTGTTATTCTGTATTCTATGTCTTATAAGGATTTCCCAGGCCAGCTGAGTTTGCAAATAGAGAATGGATCATGTTTTTGACCAGAAGATCAGAGATCTTGAGAACTTACACGTGGTGGCATCTGACAGCCCAGAAAGATTACAGGTTACACGCTACCAGCTGAGACGGGGACAACCGTAAAATTTAAACGTTGTGGATCCAAATTGAGTGTGGTGAAAACAAAGGGAGACCAAGGCTAGGGATTGATTTCACGATTGGAATTTCTGGGGGAGAAGAACACCTCCAGGAACCTTCTCTTCCATGGATTCATTTCTCCAACGGAGTAGATGGTTCCCCCCCCCACAACCTTGCCTCTTCTCCTTCTCCTCTTCCTTCTTCTTTCCTCATTCTCTTCCTATTAGTCTATCTTCTCTTTCTCCTCCTCATTCTCCTTCCTCTCTTCCTCCCTTCTCCTCCTCCTTGTTCTTCTCTCTCTTTCTTTTCTTCTTCCCACCTCCTCCATCCTTTCCTTCCTTCCTTCCTCCCTTCTCCTTCCTTCCTTCCTTCCTTCCTTCCTTCCTTCCTTCCTTCCTTCCTTCTCCTTGCTTCCCTCCCTCCTTTATCTCCCCCTCCTCCTCTTCTTCCTCCTCCTCCTCCTCCTCCATCCTTTCCTTCCTTTCTCCCTCCCTCCTCCTCCTCCTTGTTCTTCTCTCTCCTTCTTTCCTTCTTCCCACCTCTTCCATCCTTTTCTTCTTTCCTTCCTTCTCCTTGCTTCCCTCCATCCTTTCTCTCCCCCTCCTCCTCTTCCTCCTACTCTTCCATCCTTTCCTTCCTTTCTCCCTCCCTTCTCCTCCTTCTCTCTCCTTCCTTCCTCTCTTCTCTCCTTCCTCCTTTCCTCCCCTCTTCCTCTCCTCCCTCCCTCCTCCTCCTTCCTCTCCATCTTTGTCAGTCCCTCCCTCCTTCCTTCTCCTCCTCTTCCTCCTCCTCCTCCTCCCCCCTTTCCTTTATTCCTCCCTCTCTTCTTCTCCTTTCCTCTCTTTCCTTCCTTCCTCCCTCCCTCCTTTCCTCCCTTCTCTCTCTCTCCTTCCTTCCTACTTCTGAACTTGGCTGATGTCCCTCAATAAAGTCTGTAAGGGCCAAGTTCCAGATTACCCCTCTTTTAATCCTGAGCTGTTTCCTCCTTCCCTCAATTACTTTCCATCTGTTGCTGGATGAAGCTGTGACCAAGAAATCTGGGCTGATAGCCCAAACACTGTGTCTCTCCACCTCTTCATGTTGTCTTTCTCAGCACTGGCCAATGTGTATTCAAGAAGCATTGATGGATGTTCCTCAAAGCTCTCTTCTCCTCCTCAACAGGAAGAATGTTACCCACCCCTGGTCCATTCCCTGGATAGATGGTTTGCATGTCCAGGATGAGAAGTAGGTGGCCAGCTCATCTCCTTGCAATGTGCTCCTAGGCTTAAAAACCTATCTTGAAGGGAATGGCCAGAATGCAACACCCTGTTGAAGATGTTTTGATGACTCTGAAAAGGTTGACTTGACCCCAAGGTTGTTGACTTAGATGGAAGCCCTTCAGAGTTCGACTATCTGTAGGTTATTATGAATGTTCCTCTCTTCTTCAAGGACTAATGAATGCGTTGGGTTCATGGAGACCATCCGATTCGGGCCTCTTCCATTTTCTCGTTCTACACATCTCCTTCAGCGTGGGGCCTTCAAGCTTGAGGGCGAACATTTCCTAGAATTTCCAGCCAGATGGCTATGGGCCACTACCCTTTGGGACTTATGGTTGTCAGCAGGCCAGAACATCTGGAATCTCTGCCTGATGTGTTACATTTGGGTAGAGCCACATCTTCCTTCTTTTCTGAAGAAATGTTCTTCACCAGAAGGATGGTTTGCAGCTTGGGGGCCTACAGAAATGTTCAGCTGACCTGACTAGGTTGGGAAAGCAGAAATCACCCACCAAGTTCAGTGTCTCCTGGGAAGAAAATCAGATCTCACAATAGGGGGATGTTGAAGAACACAAAGGATCCACTCTGGAGAGCTTATATTCTTGATATGAAAGCCCTGCTTCGGGGGGGGGGGGACTATGTAGGTATAGAGCGCTCTGCATAAATGGGACTCATGAATGGTCCAACAGTTTTTGAGATGAAGGTCCAGATCAGTCTGAATTATGGTGGCTTTGCTGCATTTCTATTTAATTCCTTCCTTCCTTCCTTCCTTCCTTCCTTCCTTCCTTCCTTCCTTCCTTCCTTCCTTCCTTCCTTCCATCCATCTCTTTCTGTAGGTCTCTTTCTCTCTCTCTTCCTTCCTTCCTTCCTTTCTTTCTCTCTATCTCTTTCTTTCTTTCTTTCTTTCTTTTATCCCGTGTCTCTTTCTTTCTGTCTGTCTGCCTTTGTGGCTGTCCTCCTTCCTTCCTTCCTTCCTTCCTTCCTTCCTTCCTTCCTTCCTTCCTTCCTTCCTTCCTTCCTTCCTTCCTTCCTTCCTTCCTTCCTTCCTTCCTTCCTTCCTGTCTTTCTGTAGGTCTTTCTCCCTGTCTCTCTCTCTCTCTCTCTCTCTCTCTTTTGTTTCTCTCTCTGTTTTTCTTTCTTTTTTCTGTGTCTCTTTCTTTCTGTCTTTCTGTCTGCCTTTGTGTCTGTCTACTTTATTTTCTTTCTTTTTTCTTTCTTCCTGTTTCTTCTTCTTCCTCTCTACAACCCCCCTTCCTTTCTAGCACTGATGATGTTACCTAGTTTGGTAATAAAATGTCTGCAAGAAAACCACCAAGACCAGAGAGTACCATGGACCCCACAATCCTCTTCCTCCTCCATCATCATCATCATCATCATCATCATCCCCATCCCCATCCCCATCATCATTTCCTCATCCTCCTCCTACTTCTCAACCCTTCCCACAATCACGGAGTCCTTCATCTCCAGCAGGAAATGAGAAATGGAAATGGGGGGGGACTCCAGGGACCCCCTTGGCAGGGACCGAAGTCCGGAGCCCTGGAAAATGAGGATGACATGATTGAATGAAGCCTTCATCTCCACTGGGCCCAATCTGGATTAATTCTTCGGATATACATGTTATACATATCCGGGAAGGCCCTCGTTTTCTGCATCTCCTAGGAAGATCCCTGTGCATTGAGTTGGTGGGGCGCAGATCTGTGCAATTGCTTTCTATGAGAAAGAAAGAGAAAAAGAGAGAGAGAGAAAGAAAGAAGAAAGAAAGAAAGAAAAAGAAAGAAAGAAAAAAAGAAAGAAAGAAAGGAGAAAGAAAGAAAGAAAAAGGAAGGAGGAAAGAGAGGGGGAAAGGGGAAAGGAACAGAAAAGGGCAAGAAGGGAGGGAGGGAGGGAGGGAGGGAGGGGAAGGACAGGAAGGAAGGAAGGGAAAGGGAGGGAGGAAGAGGGAGAGGGAGGAAGGGGGAGAGGGAGGAAGGGAGGGAAGAAAGGAAGGGAAAGGGATGAAGGAAGGAGGAAGGAATGAAAGGAAGGAAGGAAGAAAGAAAAAAAGAAAGAAAGACAGAAGAAAGAAGGGAGGGAGGGAGGAAAAGAAAGAGGGAGGGAGGGAGGAAGGAAAGAAGGAAAGAAAGGAGGAAGGAAAGAAGGAAGGAAGGCAGGGAGGAAGGAAGGAAGGAAGGAAGGAAG
>QLTV01000208.1:30096-46500 GCA_003457575.1 Thermophis baileyi
CAAGGGAAGGGAGGAAGGGAGGAGAGGGGGAAGGGAGAGGAGAGGAGAGGAGAGGAGAGAGGGAAGGAAGGAAGGAAGGAAGGAAGGAAGGAAGGAAGGAAGGAAGGAAGGAAGGAAGGAAGGAAGGAAGGAAGGAAGGAAGGGCAGAGGTGGGTGTCAGCAGGTTCTGACCAGTTCTGGAGAACCGGTAGCGGAAACTTTGAGTAGTTCGGAGAACCGGTAAATACCACCTCTGACTGGCCCCGCCCCCATCTATTCTCTGCCTCCCGAGTCCCAGCTGATCAGGAGGAAATGGGGATTTTGCATTTACCTTCCCCTGCCAAACCCACCAAGCCACGCCCACCAAGCCATGCCATGCCCACCAACCCATGCCACACCCACCAAGCCACGCCCACAGAATCGGTAGTAAAAAAAATTTGAAACCCAACACTGGAGGGAGGGGAGAGATAGAACGAGAGGAAGGAAGGAAGGAAGGAAGGAAGGAAGGAAGGAAGGAAGGAAGGAAGGAAGGAAGGAAGGAGGGAAGGAAGGAAGGAAGGAAGGAAGGAAAAAATTTTGTCAAGGAGAGAGAAAAAAAATTACATCCATAAAATTGGTGCACATATTTGACCAGTCTCATTTTCCATTAAAATACAGGTAGTCCTCGACTTACAGCAATTCATTTAGTAACTATTCAAAGTTACGATGGCCCTGACATAGGATAGGACCGTTTTTCACACTTATGACCATTGTAGCATCCCCCTGGTCACGTGATCACAATTCAGATGCTTGGCAGCTGACTCATACTTATGACAGTTGTAGTGTCCTGGGATCACGTGATCCCCTTTTGCGACCTCCTGACCAACAAAATCAATGGGCAATTCACTTAACAACCAATGTGATCCACTTCAGTGAAAGGGCGTAAAACGGGGCAAAACTGACTTAACAACTGTCTTGCTTAGTGATGGAAATGTTGGGCTCCATTGTGGTTGTAAGTCGAAGACTACCTGAAAAATGCAATAGTCCCTCCTGAGATTCTGTCCTCACAACAACAGCCCTGTAAGGTAGGCAGGGCCTAGAGTGAATGGGGTGAGGTCTACTGTCGACCTCACCCCATTCCTAAGAGGTCTGTAAGGGGCGTGCATAAGCACACCAGCGTGCCTACCGTCCCTGTCCTACTGTCCTATTGTCTTCATCTATCTGTATTCACTTTGATTATGTTTATGATTATACCTATACCTGCTATCTTGTACATGTTTGACAAATAAATAAATAAATAAAATAATAAATAAATAGAATGGCCGGCTCCAAATCCTACAGGGAGATTCCAGTCTCTCTGATCCTAGCTTGAAACTCTAACCAACATACTATGTTTCTTATATTTTGGGAAGTATCTCAATTTTACTTTTGATCAAACTGATTAAGTCAGTTTCCCTATTGTACTAAAAAGCTGGTGAACCCATTATACCTAACTGCCAATTCTCCCAATTAGCCCCTATGACCCTGGTGGCGAACCTATGGCACGCGTGCCAGAGGTGGCACTCAAAGCCCAGCTCCATCGCGTTTCTCCATCGCGTTTCTCGCCATCGTTTGCAGGACTAAAAAATTTGCGCGAAATAGCATTCCGCCTTCGTTGCGGTGCATTTGCGGTTGCTGCCTCCATAGCCTGCCCCTTGCGCAGCACAGTGAAATTTAACGCGCTTCACAATGGGGGAGATGGGGCCCCGTCCTCCTCCTGGAGCCCATTACATCGGGGAGTTTTTCTTTTTTATTGTTGCTAAGCGTAATATTTCAAAAGCAGAAAAAAAAATGAAGGGCCATAAAAGTACATTTATCATGTTTTTCTTAGAACAATTAGCTGAACTCTGCATTGTTTATCATTATTTTAGGTAGTAAAACCTCATTATTCAGGTTAAATTGCCATGTTGGCACTTAGCGATAAATAAGTGGGTTTGGGCACTCTAAAAGGTTCGCAATCACTGCCCTATGACATACACTGAACTATACATTGGATTGAAGCTCATTATGGGGAAACTTACTACTAAAGTAAAGATGGAAGGACAGTTGTGGAGGAAAGTTCTAGATCGGTGGTTCTCAACATTAGAAACTTTAAGACGTGTGGACTTTAACTCCCAGAATTCCCCAGCTGGGGAATTCTGGGAGCTGAAGTCCACCATCATCATGTTGCCAAGGTTGAGAAACACTGGTCTACTGGGAAAGTGCACCTTTGGTGTCCTTGTACTTCAATCTTTTCATGAACTTCTCCAGATGTTCCACCATGTATCTGATTCTCCATCCCTGCTTCATAGCTGTTTGGTCCATCCTGGTTCCATTCGTGGTAGTCCATCTCTATTCTGCCCTGGGTTCCATCCTTCCTTTGACCCTCTCTTTACTGATCTCCCACACAATTTCAGGTAGATCTGGAATCTAAGGTTTCCTATTTTCTTGTCCAAGCTGACTAGACATCTCAGCATGGCTGGCTGGGGAATTATGGGAGTTGAATTCCAGTTATCTTCATGTTGCTGAGGTTGAGAAACACTGGTGTATTGAAATGTGGACCTTTGGAGTCCTTGTACTTCAATCTTTACATGAACTTCTCCAGATGTTCCACCGTCTATCTGATTCTCCATCCCTGCTTCATAGCTCTTTAGTCCATCCTGGTTCCATTCATAGTAGTCCATCTCTATGCTGCCCTGGGTTCCATCCTTCCTTTGACCCTCTCTTTACCAATCTCCTGCACGATTTCAGGTGGATCTGGAACCTAAGGTCTCCTGTCTTCTCATCCAAGCTGACCGCCCGTAAATAACACCATTCCTCCAGGGCACTGTCCATTTCCAACGTGTACCTTGGAGCAGCTTCAGACTTTTTCACTTTGAAGAACGATGCATCCTGCTTCTCTGACAGACACCCAGTCATCTGACTGGAGAAACATCTCCTGTTTCTCTGTTGACCACCTGAAGTTCTCCGATGAGCTGTCTATTTCCATCCTGGGAAGGTGGAAAGGCTGAGCTCCTTCCTTTCCAGGGAAGGTCCCACCTCTCACTCGCCCTCCAAGTGAGAGGAAAGGAGGAGTCCGTCTCTCTGTTTGACTTTCCCAAAGGTTTGTTTTGGCTTCTCCAGTGAGAAGTTGGATGCTCCATCCAGGACCCCGTCATGCGGAGAATTGCCACCCCAGCAGAGCTTCTGAGCCAAACTGACACCTTTCAGGCCAAGTGCGCGGAGTCCAATTTGGAAAAGTTTCCAGTAGGAAACGCCAATTAGTAAGACCAAGTGAGCGAAAATGGAAAAGTATTTAGGGTGAATGCTGACAATTACCTTGTCCTGGTGTGGTAATTCATGGAAGACACAGCCTATAATGCACTGCCTTTCGTGGAGAATATGGTTCCCACTTATTTCCTATTATAGTGGTTATTCTTTTATATTTGGAGTAATTTACTATTAGGAGTAATTTGCTACATGGAGCAATTTACTAGGGATTCATTATTATTCTAGACCTAGTAGAATTGGAGCTAAATGGCAGAGCATGGTGCAGACCTATTTCTTTAAAAAATGGTAATTCTTTTCTATTTGGAGTAATTACTATTAGGAGTAACTTATTGTATGGAGTACTGTTTGGAGTAATGCACAAAAGCCTTACTGCTAGGGATTATTATTCTAGATTTAGCAGAATTGGAGGTCAATTGCAGTGCATAGTTCCCTCCTATTTTTTATTGATGATGATCATTATTTCCTATTTGGTATAATTATTACTAGATGTAATTTACTACGTGGAGTAATTTGCTATTTGGAATAATACATTAATGCCTTAAGTTAGGGATTCATTATTATTTAGATTTAGCAACACTGGAGCTGAATGGTACAGCCTGACTCCCACCTTTTTCTTATAAGTGGTGGTCATTCTTTTCCATTTGGAATAATTACTACTTGGAGTAACTTACTATATGGAGTAATGCACAAATGCCTTACTGCTAGGGATTCGCTGTTATTCCAGACTTAGCTGTATTGCAGCTGAATGGCAGAGCATGGTTCACATTCATTTCTTATCCTGATGCTCATTCTTTTCTATTTGGAGTAATTACTACTAGGAGTAACTTACTACTTGGAGTAAATTACTATTTTGAGTAATGTAGGAATGTTTTACTGCTAGGGATTCATTATTATTCTGAACTTAGCAGAACTGGAGCTGAATGGCACAGCAAATAAATCTCTAAATTGACTGTAAATAAGTACTAGTGGCGTTTTAAAAGTTTCATTTGAAGCAACATGGAAGACGGAATGCAGTCTCCCCAAGGGATTAAAGTGTGTGTTACTTTTGTTACTATGGCTACCGCGTGTGTTACTTGTGGTTTTGTCTTACTAAAGGTCAGGCCTTTCGCTGCGTTTCACAGCCTGGTTTTCACCGAGGTGTATCAAGCATGTTGTGTGGAGTTTGCAAATGTTAGTCTTTTGCCAAAGGAGGTTTTTATTTTATTTTTTCAAAGCGAAGGGAAAAATAGGGTAATTAATCAAAATTAAATGACCCCAAACATCTCATCGGTGGTAAGCCATGGTTAGATTCACTCCATTTCCTAAGCCATAACTGTGATTTGCTTGAATTCTCATGATGCAAGCTGGGTGCACCTGGCTACTCGGGTTTGTAAAGCGTGCTTTGCTTGCGGTTAAGCGTACCTCGGTCTTCCCAAGCGTAGTTTATTCAGTCAACCTGGTTTAATCAAATCTGGGTCAGAACCCCCATTAGACAGGTAGTCCTCAACTAACGACCACAGTTGCTAAGCAAGGTGGTTGTTAAGTGAATTTTAGGAACTTGTTTGACAGTGTTGTTAAGCGAATCTGTAGTTGTTAAGTGAACCACGCGGTTGTTAAGTGAATCCTGCTTCCCCCATTGACTTTGCTTATCAGAAGCCAGCTGGGAAGGCCACAAAAGGGGATCACGGGACGCTGCAACCATCGACCAATTGCCAAGCACCCAAATTTTGATCATGTGACCATGGGGATGCTGCAACGGTGGTAAGTGTGAAAATCAGTCACAAGTCACTTTTTTTTTTGTGCTGTTTAGTCATTAAATCAATGGTTGTAAGTCGAGGATCCTATACATTTGAGACAAATGGCTGTCCAAACTCTTCTTAAAAACTTCCACAACTTCTGGTGGCAAACTGTTCCACTGGTTAATTGTTCTCAATGTCAGGAAATTCCTCCTTAATTCCAGGTTGCTTCTCTGCTTGATTAGTTTCCATCTGTTGCTTCTTGTCCTGCCTTCTGGTGCTTTGGAGAATAGTTTGTCCCCCTTGTATTTGTAGGAGCCCCTCAAATATTGGAAGACTGCTATCATGTCATCACAAGTCCTTCTTTTCATTAGATTAGACATATCTAGTTCCCACAACTGTTCATCCTATGGTTTAGTCTCCAGTCCCTTAATCATTTGCGTTTGACACCCGTGTCCAGCATGAACTCCATAACGCCAAAGTCTACTCTCAAACTCTGGATTTTGCAAACTCTGGAGGTGGACCCAGCTCCTGGGCCAGTCAACTAATAACCTACTAGCAGTAGCTGGTTACTTCTTTAGACAGATTGATGAAGCTCTGAAGAGGGTCATTTGTCTTCCAATGACTTCACCCCTCGGGAAACTTTGGCGAGCCGCTGGATGGAAAAGCAATTTTGGCACCAGACGAACCGTTGCAATGTGCCAAGATAGCTCAGGATGCCAATATGGAGAGGATGTGCTTGAAATTGGAGTATCGGTTCTCGCAATCGGAGCAAAAAACTCACAACTACGTGGGTGAAGTCAGCTTCAGCCAAGATTGGTGTGATGCTGGACTTAGGTGGCCCTGAGACTGAGTAGATGGGATCTCAGTGTTGCCTGGCTTGCTAGCTCCGGAAAACATTTCATCATGTAGTCAAGAGGTGCATCTAGTGCACCAGGTGAAGGTGTCAAATTGCTGACCATGAAGGTGTCCTTGAGTCTCCTTGGACTGGAAGACCTCCAAGGTCCCTTCCAACTCTGTATTCCTTGGAATCCAGAAACAGTTCTAAGCATCCAGAACCATCCACTACCATTGCAACCTCAAGAGATCCATCAAAAGATGAGTAGCAGAAGATGAGACTGAATGTGTACCGTTGAGAAACCTGGTGGATTGAAAGTTCATAGGATCTTGGATGGTCTGAATCTTCATGGACTTGGACATGATGGTCCAAAAATTCATGGGCCTACCATTCATGGCATTCCAAGTAGTGACAATGTAAGAAGGGGGCAGGTGTGATGGTGGAGGTGTAGGATTGAAGTTATGGAGAGGCGAAAAACCTATTGAGTTGTTTCTTCATCTTCACACAGAATACCTCTTGGGACATCAGGACATCACATAATTCCAGAACGTTCTTGTAGGAGAAGAAATATGGCTTCCACCTAAAACAGTGTTTCCCAACCTTGGTGATTTGAAGAGGTATGGAATTCAACTCCCAGAATTCACAGGAAAACTCAGCTGGCTAGGGAATTCTGGGAGTTGAAGTCCATACCTCTTCAAGTGGCCAAGATCGAGAACACTGACCTAAGAGGAACTAGGCAATACATCAGTGAGTTTTGGGTGATTTGCCCAAAATCACCAGCCAGGTTTTATGCCTAAGGTGATACTAGAACTCCCCATCTTCTGCTTTCTAGCCTGGTGCCTTAACCGCTAGACAAACCTGCTTCTCAGTTTCTATTTCAGTTTAGAAATTACAGTTTCTTTCAAGATCTGGACCAATTGTGTGTCTAATTTTATTAAAAAGGAAGCAATTCTGGACCACACTGCATCATCATCATCATCATCATGATCCGAGCCGAGGTGGCGCAGTGGTTAGAGTGCAGCACTGCAGGCTACTTCAGCTGACTGCTAGCTGCAGTTCAGCGGTTCAAATCTCACCGGCTCAAGGTTGACTCAGCCTTCCATCCTTCCGAGGTGGGTAAAATGAGGACCCAGATTTTTGGGGGCACTATGCTGACTCTGTGAACCGCTTAGAGAGGGCTGTAAAGCACTATAAAGCGGTATATAAGTCTAAGTGCTATTGCTATTGCTATTGCTATCATCATCATAATCTTCTTCTTCTTCCTCTTCCTCTTCCTCCTCCTCCTCCTCCTCCTCCTCCTCCCCCTCCTCCTCCTCCTCCTCCTCCTCTCCACAATCCCCACTTCCTTAAGCACTGATGACATTCCCTAGTTCGGTCATGAAACATCTGCAAGAAAACAACGAAGCTCAGAGAACCCCAAAGACCCCACAATCCTCCTCCTCCTCCTCCTCCTCCTCCTCCTCCCCCCCCCCCTCCCCCTCCCGCTCCCCCCCCCCCCCCCCCCCCCCCCCCCCCCTCGCACCCTGGCACATCTCAGTCTAACAAATAAACACGGAGGTGTTTTTGGACAAGCAATCAAATCTGGTGGGTGATCTGCCGGCGAAGACCTCCAAGGCCCCTTCCAACTCTGTTATTCTGTAAAGCCTCCACTCCCTCTTGACCGGATGAGTTGAGTGTCATTCCTTAAATAATAGGGTGTTGGTGGAGAGACAGTGATTAAGAGAGGAGAGAGAGAGAGATGAATGCAAAGCAGGGTCGAACCAAGGACCAAAGAAAGTTTAGCCAAAGAAAGCGTTCAGATTGTTTAGAACGTTAGCTTCCTGACACTGCAAAGAAAAACGAAGGTCAAGATGCAGAATTAGATTCAATTAGATGCAGAAGCTTATCAAAGAGATATCCAACCTAGAATTAAAGAGAAATTCCCCGTCCATGAGGACAATCATTGGAACCAGCTTGTCTCCAGAAGTTCTGGGTGCTCCATCACTGGAGGTTTTCAAGAAGACAAATAGGACCAAAGGAATGCCGCAACCGGCTCGTGAAAAACAGTCGTAAGTCACTTTTTGCAGTGCCGTTATAACTTCGTATGATCGCTACACAAACTGTTGTAAGTCGAGAATTATCTATACTTTCAATATAATCGGGAAATTCGTAGAAAACCTCCAAAGAAAAAAACGCAATTCAGGCAGTCCTCGACTTACGACCACAATGGAGCCCAAATCTTCTGTTGTTAAGTGAGACATTTGTTAAGTGAATTTTGCCTTACCATTTTATGACCTTTCTTGCCACCGTTGTTAAGTGAATCGCTGCAGCTGTTAGTCACACGGTTGTTAAGTGAATCCGGCTTCCCCACAGACTTTCCTTGTCCAAAGGGGATCACGTGACCCTGGAACCCTGCAACCGTCATAAATATGAACCGGTTGAATTTTGATCACATGATCACGGGGATGTTGCAAAGGTCGTAACTATGAAACACGGTCAAAAGTCACATTTTTCAGTGCCATTGTAACTTGGAACGGTCACTAAACGAACTGTTGTAAGTCGAGACCTACCTGTAATTTTGCAAGGGTTAGTTGTGTTTTTTGGGAGGGTATGTGGTATGGAATTCTAATCTGGAGGGCCTTCCCATAAATTAAACGCATATTTTGTTTTTTTCTAACATCTGCTTGTTCCACCACAAAGTCCCAGTGCTGGCTCTTTTCTTGACCATGTGGTGACTTTTGGACATAAATTTTAGGGCGTAGAGGCCCACACACAAGCCAAGAATTATTGGATTTAGGTGTGAATTGCTGTGTGATAAAATAGGTAATCCTCGACTTATGACAGTTCTCTTAGTGACCAAGGTGACAACGGCACTGAAAAAAGTGACTTATGACCATTTTTCACACTTACGACTACTGCAGCATCCTCATGATCATCATGTGATCAAAATTCGGACTCTTGTCAACTCGTATTTATGACGGTTGCAGTGTCCCAGGGTCGTGGGATCCCCTTTCGCGACCTTCTGACAAGCAAAGTCAATAGAGAAGCTGGATTCGCTTAACGACCGTGTGACTAACTTAACGCTGCGGTGATTCCCTTAACAACTGTGGCCAGAAAGGTCGTAAAATGGGGCAAAGCTCCCTTAACAACTGTCTCATTTAGCAACAGAAAATTTGGGCTCAACTGAGGTTGTAAATTAAGGATTACCTATGGATCTTTTCACTGCCTGTCCTTCTGATTCTTCTACAGATCATCTAAAAAAGCAAGGACGAACTAGAGAGAGTTAAATGCATGTTTGTGCGCCATTAGCCAGCTTTCACTGAAATGCCAGAACCACATATTACACCCACATGGAACACTTCCTTGTGTCAGAGGTCTACCCACAAGACATCTTCTTCCCCCTTTTCCATGTTCTGGAGAAGTTGTGGTGGTCTCCAAGAGCACCTTCAGAACATGGTCTTCCCTTAATGTGGTTGACCTGCAATGACACCAGGACTTTGTGAGGCACCAGAAAGCCACAACACAACAAAACACTTCCCTCCGGAGGTTTTCAACGTGGTGTGCTCTTATGCTCAGATATCGTGGTTGACCCTCTCTTGAGAAGGATGAATTTTTCCTTGGAATGGTTAAAGACGTCCTGGAGAAGGACTATGAAATGGCCTACGAGGCTACAGGCCCACAATTGGGATGCAATTCTGTTGGTTCTTAAGCGAGTCACATGCCATTTTATGACCTTTTTGGCCACAATCCCTGCAGTTGTTAACTGAATCGCATGGTCACTAAATGAATCTTAACTTTGTTTGTCGGCTGGGAAGGTTACAAAAAGCGATCCCGTGAACCCAAGAAGCTGCAACCGTCATAAATACATGCGGGTTAGCGAGCGCCTGAGTTTTGATCATATGACGATTGATAGTTATAAGTATGAGAACTGTTCCTAAATCACTGTTTTCAGTGCTATTGTAACTTTGAACGATGGCTAAATAAATTTTTGTAACTCAAGGACTAACTGTAAGGTATTATAGCATTCATAACTCTGATGCCCCATTCTGGTGGACCTCAAAGGGCTGCTACTTTCTTTTTACAGGCAGTCCTCAACTTACGACCACAACTGAGCCCACAATTTCTCTTGCTAAGCGAGACAGTTGTTAAGCGAGTTTTGCCCCATTTTACGCTTTCTTGCCACCGTTGCTAAGTGAATCGTTGCAGTTGTTAAGTTAGCAACACGGTTGTTAAGTGAATCCCCATTGACTTTGCTGGTTAGGTCGCAAAAGGGGATCACGTGACCCCGGGACACTGCGACCATTGTAAACATGAACCAGTAACCGAGCGTCCGAATGTTGTCACATGACCATGGGGATGTTGCAACAGTTGTAAGTGTGAAAAATGGTTATAAGTCTCTTTTTTTTCCAAGGCTGTTGAAACTTTGGTCACTAAATGAAAGGTTTTAAGTCGAGAACTATCTGTATATCATTTTCATTGCACCTCTTGTCCAAAGATACTCTGTGTTTGGGATGCTACACACAATAGCAAGGCTGACAAAGCTAGTATCCAGATACTTTCATTATGCTACTCCTTCCTTACCACGTCCAGGAAGTAACTCACTGGCCATAATTCCTGCTTGTGAGCCGTCTCATCTTTCTTTGCGTGCTTATCTCAAAACGTCCCTCTGGCTTTCAGGTCCTCCCACTGCAGAAGATAACCCCAAGGAGAAAATGTCAAGCGAGGGCACAACATTGTGTTGGCGTTGACACAACCACCCTGTCGGCCGCTCCCTGCTGATGAGAAAAAAGCTATCTGAGCGTCTCAGATGTCCGGGCAGAAAGTCACACCCTAGAGATAAGCGTTGTCTTTGTTGGCGTCCACATCAAGCAACTCCCTTGTCTAGATCAAGCAACTCCCTCAGACTTCTTGGAAAAGGAGGAAGGTCAGGAGAGGTCTACAGCTGCATGGTTGACCCTACTCAACTCCGGCAAATGTTTTGGGTCCTGGAAGGAGGTCAACCAGAAGGTAAAATAACCATGGAGATGTTTTGGGTCCTGGGAAGGAAGTCAACCAGAAGATGAGACAACCATGGAGATGTTTTGGATCCTGGGAAGGAAGTCAACCAGAAGATGAGACAATCTTGGAGATAATTCACCAATCGGTTGGCAGGATTTTAAGGCTGTGGTCTGCCAAGATATCTCACCAGGGTTGCGGGCAAGACATTGCTCTCCACATGGCTGTTCCACTGGCAGGAGATAAGATGGGGTGGGGTGGGACTGAGAAGACAAAACAACCCCACAATTTGATTCCTGATTTATTTGGGAAGCCACAATTATCTCCAATTTCTTTTCTTTCTTTCTTTCTTTTTGACTTCTTGGGACGACAGGAGCCATCACAGATCTCTGATGTTTGAACAAACTCTGATTCATAGTTAGTTGGATTTTCCGAAGGAATCATGGTCACGGCTCAGGACATGCACCAAATCATCTAATACAGGTAGTCCTCGACTTACAGTCATTCGTTTAGGGACCGTTCAATGTTACAACGGCACGGGACTTATGACGGTTTTTCACAATTTGCAGAGCATCCCCATGGTCACTGATCAAAATTCGCCCGCTTGGCAGCTGACTCATATGTATGACAGTCGCAGTGTCCTTTTGCAACCCTCTAACCAACAAAGTCAATGGGGAAGCCAGATTCACTTAACAACCGGGTGACTATCTTAACAAGTACAATGATTCACTTAACAACCGTGGCAAGAAAGGTGGTAAAACGAGGCGAAACTCATTTAACAACTGTCTCGCTTAGCAATGGAAATTCTGGGCTCAATTGTGGAAGTCAAGAACAACCTGTAATTCAATAAATGATGGTTCTGGGCAGCGAAAAGGTGGAAATGTTACCCTTTGGCCCAAACGTGAGGGCTGAGGTGGTAGAGAAGACCCAAGGGTCAGCTTCTACTGGTGGTCTGAGTTTAGGTGGGACGTTGAACAACTTTGAGTTGATGGAGGAGGACACTTGAGGGGTTCCAACTTTTCTCCAGGACCAGCCATAAATGGAAGAAGACCATCAAACCCATCTCAAGTTCTCCTGAACCTCTGCTGACCTGAACATCCATCCATCCATCCAAACATCTAAACAATGTTATTGTTTATCGTGCTATTTTAAATTGTTTCCAATCTAAATTTATCGAGATTTGCATTTGTGAAGTTGGTCACACAGCTGTTAAGTGAATCTGGCTTCCCCATTGACTTGTCAGAAGGTCGCAAAAGGGGATCACGTGACACCCCCCCCAGGACACTGCGACCGTCATAAATACGAGTCAGTTGCCAAGCGTCTGGATTTTGGTCACGTGACT
This sequence comes from Thermophis baileyi, assembly GCA_003457575.1. Lineage (NCBI taxonomy): Eukaryota > Metazoa > Chordata > Lepidosauria > Squamata > Dipsadidae > Thermophis > Thermophis baileyi. The sequence goes on from QLTV01000208.1 coordinate 42,212, forward strand.
ATGGAGAGGTTGCAACGGTGGTAAGTGTGAAAAACGGTGGTAAATAATTTTCTTCAGTGCTGTTGTAACTTTGAACGGTCACTAAATGAACTGTTGTAAGTTGAGGACATTTTTATACACCAGTTTATGCCCATCATTGTAGGCTAAATAACATAAAAGCATGAAGTCACCTCTCAGTTAGACGATGCATCTGTTTGAAGCACATGAACGATTTAAAATTGCCAACTCTTATTTCCTCAGGAAACACAATTGACAAGAAATGTGGAGTATAAATAAAATAAAATAAAACACAAAATAAAACATAAAACATACAACAATAAAATGAAATGAAAGAAAGGAAATAATAGAACAATATAGAATAAAATAAAATAAAAAACATAACAAAAGTAGATAAAATAAAACAAAACAATAATGAAATAAAATAATGAAATATAATCAAGTTGAACATCAAATAAAAAATAATAAAATAAAATAACAGAATACAAGAAAATAAAATAATACATAAAAATGAAATGAAATAAACATGAAATAAAAAATAAAATGAAATAAACAAAAACAAAATAAAATATGATAACATAAAATATAAAATAAAAATTAATAAAACCATAGAATAGAATAAAACAAATCAACAAAATAAGATAAAATAAAGCAAAAGATAAAAGTGAATAAAAGATAAAATAAAAAGTAAAAATAAAAGGAAATACTGTAATAAAATAAGATTAAAAAATACAATACTATACAATGCAGAATATAGAATGCAAAACAACAAAGTGGGAAGGGACCTTGGAGGTCATCTAGTCCAACCCCCTGCTCAGGCAGGAAACCCTATACCATTTCAAACAAGTGATGGTTTATTCTCTTCTTGAAAGCCTCCAGTGATGGAGCATTCATAACTTCTGGAGGCAAATTATTCTATTGTTTACATTACAATTACAATTACAATTACAGTACAATAAAATAGAGTAGAGTAGAGTAGAATAGAGTAGAGTAGAGTAGAGTAGAGTAGAGTAGAGTAGAGTAGAGTAGAGTAGAGTAGAGTAGAGTAGAGTAGAGTAGAGTAGAGTAGAGTAGAATAGAATAGAATAGAATAGAATAGAATAGAATAGAATAGAATAGAATAGAATAGAATAGAACAGAATAGAATTCTTTATTGGCCAAGTGTGATTGGACACACAAGGAATTTGTCTTTGGTGCATATGCTCTCAGTGTACATAAAAAGACAAGATACAAACACAATACAAATACAAACAGAATACAATACAATACAATACAAAGCAATGCAATGCAATACAAATACAATACAATACAAATACAATAAAATACAAACACAATACAATACAATACAAAGCAATGCAATACAAATACAATACAATACAAATACAATAAAATACAAACACAATACAATACAATACAAATGCAATGCAATACCAATACCAATACCAATCCAATACCAATACCAATACCAATACCAATCCAATCCAATCCAATGATAAAATAAAGAATGAATGCCTGCATGTGCTGGACATAAGGCCATTCATTTGCATCTGGAGAACAATTACAAAGAGTATCAATTTGGAATTGCCAGATGGAATTTCCCCCAAAGAGACCCCTCACCCATTAGCTGATTATTCATTCTCCCTGGCCGGGGAAACGGATCTTCTGTTTGTGACATCACTCGGGGTTGCCAGGGGCAACCAATGATGATGTCACAGAGGGAGAATTCACACCTTAGAATGCAAAGCCAGCGGTCTGCACTGGACAGAGGGCCAAAAGACACCCTTTGGACACAAAGGGCTAGGACATTGGACAGGAAAAACGTTTAAAAAATGGAGATCTTTTTGAACAGAAAAATGATGTTTTCATCATGTTTGGACCGTGAACTAAAACTTTGCATTTGAATAATAATAACATTAGCAATGGTGGAATAAGAACAGCTGTTGGATCAGGAAGGCGACATCCATGGTGGGATGGAGACCCTTTCTTCTCTGAATGCAAAGAACGGAGAAATTAGAGTTGGAGAGGCTCCGGTGCATAGAATCCGAGGGCTGGAAGAGACCTTGGAGGTCTTCTAGTCCAAAAATGGTCCCTCAACATGAAAGACTTGAAGCTGCTAAAGATCATCAGGAAAAGAAGTGTTTGAATCCATGCTGGCTGAGGAATTTTGGGAGTTGAAGTCCTCCCCTCTTAAAGCATGCTGGCTGAGGAATTCTGGGAGTTGAAGTCCACCCTTTTTAAAGCATGCTGGCTGGGGAATTTGGGGAGTTGAAGTCTACCCATCTTCAAGCATGCTGGCTGAGGAATTCTGGGAGTTGAAGTCCAACCCTCTTAAAGCATGCCAGCTGGGGGATTCTGGGAGTTGGACCCCACCCCTCTTAAAGCATGCTGGCTGAGGAATTCTGGGAGTTGAACAACCCTCTTCAAGCATGCTGGCTGGGGAATTCTGGGAGTGGAAGTCTCCCCCTCTTCAAGCATGCTGGCTGGGGAATTCTGGGAGTTGAAGTCCACCCCTCTTCAAGCATGCTGGCTGAGGAATTCTGGGAGTTGAAGTCCAACCCTCTTAAAGCATGCTGGCTGGGGAATTCTGGGAGTTGAAGTCCACCCCTTTTAAAGCATGCTGGCTGGGGAATTTTGGGAGTTGAAGTCTACCCATCTTCAAGCATGCTGGCTGAGGAATTCTGGGAGTTGAAGTCCAACCCTCTTAAAGCATGGCTGGCTGGGGAATTCTGGGAGTTGAAGTCCAACCCTCTTAAAGCATGGCTGGCTGGGGCATTCTGGGAGTTGAAGTCCACCCCTTTTAAAGCATGCCATCTGGGGGATTCTGGGAGTTGAAGTCCATACAACCTCAAGCGGACAAGATTGAGAAACACTAAAATAGAGAAATGGTTGCATAGAAACTTCCAGCAGTTAAAGAAAAGAAGTGTGAGCTAACACAAGGGGAGCCTCAACAGAAAAGAAAACGCAGTTAGTGCAGATGTGAATAAATAATTCCCTAAGTATTTGTCATTAATAGGAAGGAATGTCCTTTTCCAAAATCTGATGTATTTTTCCTGGACTTACTATGCAGATTCAATTACAATTAACCTTTGGGTTTCCTACAATTTGGGAAGAAACCTCCTTTTGCAAAGGTGTACTCCAAGATAAAATTCTAATTATTTGCACTGATTCTGTGAGGCTGTAAAACATCCAGATTACAACCTGTTCTTGCATGCTGGTTTTACAAACGCTTTGCAGAAATAGATTAATTCACCAATTTCTACCCTTAACCCATTAATTCTACCTTCGAACCTTGAGAAAAAAGAGTTCCCCCTATTTCTGGGGAGCACAGTTTATCCTTAACTTACGACTACAGTTGAGCCCAAAATTTCTGTTGATAAGCGAGACGGTTGTTAAGTGAATTTTGCCCCATTTTACGAACTTTCTTAACATGTTTGTTAAGTGAATCATTGTGGTTGTTAAATTAGTAACACAGTTGTTAAGTGAGTCTGGCTTCCCCATTGACTTTGCTTGTCGGAAGGTCACAAAAGGGGATCACGTGACCCTGGGTCGCTGTGACTGTCATAAATGTGAGTCAGTTGCCAGGGCATCCGAATTTTGATCACGTGACCCTGGGGTCATAAATGTGAAAAATGGTCATAAGTCAGTTTTTTCAGTGCCATTGTAACTAAATCAACTGCTGTAAGTTGAGGACTACCTATACTCTATTCCCGTGATGGCGAACCACAGGTGGCACGCGGAGCCATATCTGCCGGCACGCGAGCTGTTGCCCTAGCTCAGCTCCAGCGCACATGTGTACGCCGGCCAGCTGATTTTCAGCTCGCGGGGAGGCTCTGGGAGGGCGTTTTTGGCCTCTGGAGGGCCTGGGGGGGCGAGGGAGGCCGTTTTCGCCCTCCCCAGGCTCCAAGAAAGCCTCTGGAGCCTGTGGATAGCGAAAAACGGACCCAACGGGCCTACCGGAAGTCCAGAGGCTTCAGTGAGGTCTGCGCGCATGCGCAGCGGGGTAGGGGGGGGTTGTGCGCGCATGCATGGGGGAGGCCATTGCATTATGGGTATGGCCATGCACGTGCTACCGCCCGCACGCGCAATCGCCCCCGCGCGCACCCTTTTGGCACCCGAGCAAAAAAAGGTTCACCATCACTGCTCTATTCTATTCTGTTCTGTGCTGTTCTGTGCTGTTCTGTTCTGTTCTTTATTCTGTTCTATTCTATTCTGTTCTATTCTGTTCTGTTCTTTCTCTATTCTGTTCTGTTTTGTTCTGTTCTCTATGTTACATTCTCTGTTCTATTCTGTAC
>QLTV01000208.1:84065-95014 GCA_003457575.1 Thermophis baileyi
TAGCTAGAGATAGCGGATGGAAGGGAAGGGAGGGGGGAGGAGAGGAGAGGAGAGGAGAGGAGAGGAGAGGAGAGGAGAGGAGAGGAGAGGAGAGGAAAGGAAAGGAAAGGAAAGGAAAGGAAAGGAAAGGAAAGGAAAGGAAAGGAAAGGAAAGGAAAGGAAAGGAAAGGAAAGGAAAGGAAAGGAAAGGAGGGACTGCCGAATAGAAAAGGAATTCTATTTAATCGGCTCAGCCGCAGGGCGTACCTGGCGGATTTCCTGGGTTTCACTCTGGGAGACGACCTGTTTCTCCTTCTGCACCTGAGCCTGGTGCTGGTGCTGGTGCTGGTGGTCTCCGCTCCCTTGAGAGGAGGAGGGTGTCGCTCCAGTGTGAACTAGGCTCCCCACAAACCCAGTGGCTGCAAGAAGAGAGGTGGGGTGGGGGGGGAGTTAAGCAAATCACTGCAGTTATTAAGTGAATGACACCTGATCTGATGACCTCTCTTGCCACCGTTGTTAAGTGAGTCACTGAAATTGTTAAATGAATCACACCTGATTTGATTTTTCTTCGGCGACCGTTGTTAAGTGAATCACGGCCATTGTTAAGAGAATCACATGAATGTTAATCAGATCTGGCTTGTAAATACATGCCGGTTACAAAGCAGCCCTGGGGATGATGTGATGGTCATAAACGTGAGGACTGGTGCTAAGTGACTTTTTCCAGTGCCGTTGTAACTTCAAACAGTCACTAAACAAGCGGTTGTACATTGAGGAATTCTGGGAGTTGAAGTCTACACATCTGAAAACGGCCAAGGCAGAGAAACACTGGATTTATAGGTAATCCTCAACTTATGACCGGTCACTTAATGGCCATTAGAAGTTATGAGAGACTGGGATTTGAAATTCCAACTGTCACTGACCCCGTGGATCACATGGCCGCATTTTTTTCGCATCCCACAATCAGATTGTTTGTTTTTTTTTTTCTTCTGAAAACAGGCATTTCTTTCAAGTTTTGGGCAAAACTGCTGGTTCGCTTAATCACTGGAGCATTCGCTTAACGACTGACCCAAAAACAAAGCTTAAATCGGGTCCTTCATGTGACTGACCCGAGTTATGACCTTCATGAGTTACGACCGCGATGGGCAGGCTCCCATTACGGTCGTAAATCAAGGACTATCGGTCGTGCACAGGTGACAAAAGTTGTAACAGGCAACAGGGATTTTAATTCCTGAACCTCACAAAGAACACAGCCACACAGTGACAACTGCTGTGTGTTGTGTGCTATGCCTCCATGCAACAAAGGTGCAACTGGAAGCTAAACTCAGCGGAGTTCCCCACTTACGCCCGCAATTTCCATCACTAAGTGAGACAGTTGTTAAGTGAGTTTGGCCCCATTTTACGAGATTTCTTGCCCCAGTTAAGGGAATCAATGCAGTTTTTACATTGCAGTTAGTCCTCGACTTACAACCACAATTGAGCCCAAAATTTCCATCACTGAGCAAGACAGTTGTTAAGTGTGTTTTGCCCCATCTTACGACCTTTCTTGCCACAGTCGTTAAGCGAATCCTTGCAGCTGGTAAATTAGTCGCACGGTCGTTAAGTGAATCTGGCTTCCCTGTTGACTTTCCTGATCAGAAGGTCGCAAAAGGGGATCACGTGACCCTGGGACTCTGCGACCGTCATAAATATGAATCAAGCATCTGAATTTTGATCACGTGACCATGGGGAGGGCTGCAACGGTCGTAAGTGTGAGAAACGGTCACAAGTAACTTTTTATACTGCTGTTGTAACTTCAATCACTAAACGAACTGTTGTAATTATTTTGTGTGCGCGGCTTCTTTTTTGGTCAAGAAATAAAATAAGATACACGGTAAGTATATCAAGGTTTAGTAGCCCTCCTCATACATTGGGCGGGACTCTCATTGAACGGTCGCTAAAAGAGCTGTTGCAACTCGAGGACCACCTGTGGTGCTGCTGTAGGTTCAAACGGTTGCTAAACGAGCAGTCGCAAGTCAAGACACTTGCAAAGAGTAGTCTCTTTGCAGGAGAGAGACTAAGCCAGCCCCCCTCCTCCTCTCTGCGGCCAGGGTCTCTGCTGGAACAGGATACACTGGGCTGGGGGGGGGGGGGAAGAGCCTCCTTTAGAGGGAAAGCTGCCCCTGCCCCAAAGAAGCCCCCCACCCCACCCCTCTCTCCACCGCGACAGCTGCCGGGCTCTAGACCAGAAACGGGGCTGAAAAGCCGACGCTCGCAGAGATTTTGGAGGCCCCCATGCCAGAAAGACTGGCCCGGTGTCAGCTCAGGATTGTGTTACTTAATGGAAAAGGCAGACACAAAAGCTGCAGCTAAAAATACAACACACACACACACACACCCTGAATCTTAATCTCCCCCCCCCTCCCTGGAATTAATTCGGTTCTCGCAGCAAACGGGGAACCCGGGGCTACAAGGGAGACATCGATGCTGGGCTAAATTTAACACAGCTCACAATCCTGCCAGCCGAGCAGTGCAGGTGCAAAACTTTCCAAACCCTTATAGGTAGTCCTCGACTTACAACTGTCGGTTTAGTGCCTGTCCAAAGTTACAAAAAAACGAGGACTTATGACCGTTTTTTTCACACCTACGGCTGTCGCGTCATTCCCTGTGGTCGCGGTGATCAAAATTCAGAGGCTTGGCAACTGGCATGTACTTATGACGGTTGCAGCGTCCAGGGCTTATGTGAACACCTTTTGTGACTTTCTGACGGACAAAGTCAACGGGGAAAGCCAGGTTTGCTTAACAACCACGTCATTCGCTTAACAACCGCAGTGATTCGCTTAATAAATGTGGCAAGGAAGTCGTAAAATGGGACAAGACAGTCCCTGAACAACTGCCTTGCTTAGCAATGGAAATTTTGGATTCAATTGTGGTCGTAAGTTAAGGACGTCCTGTACAGGCAGTCCTTGACTTACAACAGTTCATTTAGCGACCACATGAAGTTACAACAGGACTGAAAAAAGTGACTAATGACCAATTTTCACACTTATGACCGTTGCAACATCCCGATGGTCACCTAATCAAAATCCAGACGCTTGGTAATTGGTTCATATTTATGACGGTCGCAGTGTCCCGGGGTCACATGATCCCCTTTGCGACCTTCTGACGAGCAAAGTCAATGGGGAGGCCAGATTTGTTTAACAACTGTGTTCCTAACTGAACGATTGCAGTGATTCACTTAATGACTGTGGCAAGAAAGGTCGCAAAATAGGGCAAAACTCACTTAACTGTTTTGCTTAGCAATGGAAATTTGGAACTCAACTGTGATCGTAAGTCGAGGACTACCTTCATACTTAGCGAGCATTCAAAGTCATGACGGACGTCCCTCAAAAGATACGTATTTCATTATGCCAGGGATCCCCAAACTTGGCAACTTTAAGACTTTGTGGACTTCAACTCCCAGCTATGCTGGCTGGAGAATTCTGGGAGTTGAAGTCCACAAAGTCTTAAAGTTGCCAAGTTTGAAGAGCTTTGCATTATGCAGATTCAGTGAATGAACATGGCTATTCACTTAACAACCGGTGGGGAAAATCTGCTGTAAAATCAGGTCAATCGGTTTCTCTCTGCACTCTTGGGGCTGAGGGGATGGCGATGAATCTTCCTGTGAGCTACCTTAAAGTTCTTGGGGGGAAAGGTAGAACATAAATCGGATCCAGCAGGGCGTCTGGCCAAGGAAGAACCTGGTTTAAGCCTCCTTCGTTCAAGAGATTAAATGACTGCATTTCCCAGCTTAGATTGGGGGCCTCTTTTTCAGAGCGATGCTCTTTGTCTGGCTGCAAACGGCTCCCGAATTAAATCTGGGACTCTCCACTGCTAAGCAGCAAGAATTTACGCCTGTGTCTTTCTTCCTGCAAGATCCCGCTTAAAAGCCTCTACTAGAGCCGGCTTTGGGGGACGGTTCAAAAATGGGGGGGGGGGAGAAATCAAAGAGGAATCAAATCAAATTTGCCAGCTTGAACCCCGTCCTAAATTTTTTAGAAAAACAAGATGTATCACTAGTGAAAATCCTGAGGAGATATTGACTGACTGACTGTCTGTCTATCCGTCTGTCTACCTACACACACACACACACACACACACACACACACATACAATATGTGTGTGTGTGTGTATACATACATACACACTCTATCTACTGGTATCTACCTACCTACCTACCTACCTATCTATCTATCCTTCTATATCTATCTATCTATCTATCTATCTATCTATCTATCTATCTATCTATCTATCTATCTATCTATCTATCTATCTATCTATCTATCTATCTATCTATCTATCTATCTATCTATCTATCTATCTATCTATCTATCTATCTATCTATCTATCTATCTATCTATCTATCTATCTATCTATCTATCTATCTATGCTACCTACGTGTCTACCTGTCTACCATCTATCTATCTATCTATCTATCTATCTATCTATCTATCTATCTATCTATCTATCTATCTATCTATCTATCTATCTATCTATCTATCTATCTACCTACCTACCTACCTACCTACCTACCTACCTACCTACCTACCTACCTATCTATCTATCTATCTATCTACATCAGTGATGGCTAACCTTTTTGTCGTTGCGTGCCAACCTGGAAGCCAAAACGGGACGCGGGGGGCCCGCGCGAGGCCCCAAAATGCAATGCGAGCCCCTCCCCACATGCGCCCCCCCCGTGCATACACGGCAGAGACCCGAGGACTAGCTGGCCGGCGGGAGGCACGCGCGCATGCGCAGTGGAGCTGGGCTGGGGCGACGGCTGGTGTGCCCGCAGAGAGGGCTCTGCGTGCCACCTGTGACACGCGTGCCATAGGTTCGCCATCACAGATCTACATGCATGCATGCATACATACATACAGTAGTCCTCAACTTACAACTATTTGTTTAGTGGCTATTCAAAATTACAACAGCACTGAAAAGAATGACTTATGACCGTTTTTCACACTTATGACCATTGCAGCATCCCCATGGTCATGTGATCAAAATCCAGACGCTTGGCAACTGGCTCCTATTTATGACGGTCGCAGTGTCCCGGGGTCACGCGATCCCCTTTTGCGACCTTCTGACAAGCAAAGTCAATGGGGAAGCCAGATTCACTTAACAACCGCGTTACTAACTTAACAACTGCACTGATTCACTTAACAACTGTGGCAAAAAAGGTCATAAAATGTTGCAAAACTCACTTAACAACCGTATCGCCTAGCAATAGAAGTTTTGGGCTCGTATGTGGTCGTAATTCGAGGACTACCTGTCTAGGAATGATCAGGTGCAGTGCTTGATCGCCACCTAGTGGCCATTCTCAGTTGAAAAAAGGCAAGCCTAAGTTTTAGAGAAACAGAACAAGCCAACATCTAGCCCAATGATGGCGAACCTTTTCGGCAACGAGTGCCCACACCGGAACGCGCATGTATGCGTGCCGGAGCACCGGAATCCCGAAGACCAGCTGGCCGGCGTGCGCATGCCTGTTTTTTGGCCGTTCGGGCCGTTTCCAGGCCGTTTTTCGGGCCGTTTTCCAGCGCTCCGGTGCCCGTGAAGACCATGCGCGCCAGAAACCAGAAGAACAGCTGGCGACGGCGCGCGTGCCCAGAGAGGGCTCTGCGTGCCACCTCTGGCACGCGTGCCATAGGTTCGCCACCACGGATCTAGCCATTCTTGATAGATTGATGTTACTGATGTCTGCGACTTAAAGCCGAAAGAAAGGACACCAGAGTCCTATCAGTTGTGAATGCAAACCATTTTATGCACCACAAGGAACAAACTGAAAAAGACTCAGCAAAGGAACTGTTTTTCATAACTGGTATTGTCCCATCGTGAATTGAACCAGGATGAACAAAACCAACCAGTTTTTCCGCCTTTCAGGAGCCAAACTAGCATTTTACCATCTGGTGCCCAGGAGTCCTTCGTTTAAAAATGAAACAGCTATTCCGAGCACCGAATTTCAGCAACTGACCAACAAAAGCGCATTCTAATCTTTAACTTAATTCAATTTTAGCAGAGGGTGCAGCAGGACACGGATGGTTAATGGCCAGCTTGTTTTATGGGCCTGAAACTCTCTCTTTTTTTTAAAGCCTAACAGACCAGAAATTCTTTCTTCCTACATTTTTTTTAGAATTTGGAAAATATGTTAGAAGGTAGATAAGAAGGATGGATTGGAATTAATTTTTAAAAATTGCAATTTATGGCACGAAATTTGGGCCAACTACGCCCCCATAGCGAACAGTGGGGTGGCTCAATGGCTGCCCCATTCATTTAATAATCACCGCAATACGACTGCCATGATTTATAACCAAAATGAGCAGGCTCCGTCAAGGCCGTTATGTTGAGGGCTACCAGCAGCCTTTCCCTTTGCTTCAGCAACTGTCTTGCAGCAGGAGAAAAGTAACTTCTTAGCTGCTCCAAATACAGATGCCCACCCCCCACCCCCCACCATTGACAACCACAAGGTAAATCAATATCCAAAGATTGTCAAAAGAACTCTCAAAGCATCCTAGATGCTCCTATGGAGATAACCCCAGTCGGGGTTCTTTCAGCTGTGTGAGACTCTTACAACTTTGGGCTAAAGGTATTTGAATACAGAATGACAAAGTTGGAAGGGATCTCAAGAGGTCTTCTAGTCCAACCCTCCGCTCGAGCAGGAGACCCTATCCAATTTCCGACAGGTGGCTGCCCAGTCTCTTCTTAAAAAATTAGGAAATTTCTCTTATTTCTAGGTTGGTTCTCTCCTTGGCTATTTGCCATCCGTTGCTTCTTGTCCCGCCTTCAGGTGCTTTGGAGAATAGGTGGACCCCCCTCAAATACTGGAAGACTGCTATCGTGTCACCCCTAGTCCTTCTTTTCCTTAAACTAGAGTAGACATACCCAGTTCCAGCAACCATTCTTCATTTAATTTTAGCCTCCAGCCCCCTAATCCTCTTTGTTGCTCTTCTCTGCACTCTTTCCAGAGTCTCAACATCCTTTTTTTGCATCCTGCTGACCACAACTGGATGCAGGATTCCAGGAGCAATATAAAGCAGCTACAGGTAGCTCTTGACTTTTGACCACAATCGAGCTCAAAATTTCTATTGCTAAGTGGGACAATTTTTAAGTGAGGCTCGCCCCATTTTGCCACCTTTCCTGCCACAGTTGTTAAGTGACTTGCTGTGGTTGTTAAGTTAGTAACAGCAATCTAGCAAGAATGGCTAGAGCAGTGATGGTTAACCTTTTCGGCACCGAATGCCGAAACTGGAGCGCGAATGCGCGCGACAGAACCCGGAAGAGCTGCTGGCAATGCCGCGTGTGCCCACAGAGTGGGCTCTGCGTGCCACCTCTGGCACGCGTGCCATAGGTTCGCCATCACGGGGCTAGAGGCTGGTTGTTGTGTTTCTCCAAAATTTAGCCTTGTCGTTTTTTATTCAACTCAGAATGGCCACTAGGTGGCGATCAACGACCACACCTGATCAACCAGTCTATAGGTAGCCCTTGACTTATATAACCACTTATATGAGCCCCAAATTTCCATTGCTAAGTGAGACAGTCATTAAATGAGTTTTTTTGTGAGTTAAGCAAGTTAAATTTCGGGCTCAACTATGGCCGTAAGTCGAGGACTACCTGTACAGGCAGTCCTCCACATACGAATACAATTGAGCCCCAAATTTCTGTTGCCAATCGAAACAGCCGTTAAGTGAGTTTTGCCCCATTTTACGACCTTTCCTGACAGAGTGGTTAAGCGAATCCCTGCAGTTGTTAAGTTATTCACACAATTGTTAAGTGAATCTGGCTTCCTCCTTGACTTCGCTTGCCAGAAGGTCGCAAAAGGGGATCACATGGCCCCGGGACGCTGCGACCGTCATAAATATGAGTCAGTTGCCAAGCGTCTGAATTTTGATCGCATGAACTGCTGGGATGCTGCAATGGTCAGTGTGAAAAATGGTCTTAAGTCACTTTTTTCAGTGCCGTTGTAACCTCGAACGGTCACTAAACAAATGGATGTAAATCAAGGACTACCTAACGCTTCTCGTGATCTGGATACCATCCCTCTGTTGATGGAACATAGGATCGCATTGGCCTTTTTGGCTGCTGCAGCACACTGCTGGCTCATACGTGCTCTTCCTTTCGCTATTATTTCTGAAATTCGAACTATCCGACGGTGGTCTTCCTCCCCTCTCTCTTACCTGCTTGCCAAATGGAGACCCCCGCCTCCTCCGGAGACGCCCTCTTAGCCTGGGCGAGCGCCAAAGCGTCCTCCGAGAACTGAATCTTCTTCTTGAACTGCATCTCCAGGAACGGGATGGCTTCGGGCATCTTTGCCGACAGCAGCCGGTAGCAGATATCCGGTTTGCCGATAAACCTCTGGCGGACGCAGATTTCGTAAGGGGTGTGGACCCTGACATCGTCCACGTCCCTCTTGTCGAACCAGTGCAGCAGCTGGGACTTGGCGTCGCAGATCCTCAGGCCGGACACTAAGAGGGTGAGGCTGCCCGGTCTGACGTCGGTCCGTTCGGTGATGATGATGGGGATATGCACGATGACGCCATCTTTGTTTTTGGAGGGAGAAGCTGCGGGGTTCTCCTTCGCCTTCCCCGCTTCAGACACGGCCTTGGGGAGTTTCCCACCGAAGGGCCACCAAGACGGAGACTCGAGTTCGGACAATAACCTAAGAGAAAGGGGAGAACGATCAGAAATACAGGCAGTCCCCGACTTATGACCAATCTTTTACCGTTCGAACTTACAACGGCACTGAAAAAAAGTAACTTCTGACCGTTTTTCACACTTATGACCGTTGCAGTACCCCCCGTGGTCATGTCATCAAAATTCAGACACTGGCAATTGACTCGTATTTATGACGGTCGTAGTGTGATCCCCCTTTGTGACCTTCTGATAAGCAAAGTCCATGGGGAATCCAGATTCACTTAACAACTGTGTTAACTAATTTAACAACTATAGTGATTCGCTTAAACAATTGAGGCAAGAAAAGTTGTAAAAATGAGGCAAAACTGACTTGAAAGATGTCTCACTTAGCAACGGAAACTTTGGGCTCAACTGTGGTCATTAAGTCGAGGACTTCCTGTACAGGTAGCCCTCGACTTTCGGCCACAGTTGAGCCCAACATTTATGTTGCTAAGTGAGACATTTGTCAAGTGAGTTTTGCCCCATTTTACGACCTTTCTTGCCTCAGTTGTTAAGTGAAACACTGCGGTTGCTAAGTGAGTCACACGGTTGTTAAGTGAACCTGGCTTCCCCATGGACTTTGCTCGTCAGGTGGTCGCAAAAGGGGATCACGTGACTCCCGGGAGGCTGCGACCGTCGTAAATACGAGTCAGCTGCCAAGCGTCTGAATTTTGGTCACGTGACTACGGGGGTTCTGCAACGGTCGTAAGTGTGAAAAGCGGCCATCAGTCCCTTTTTCATCGCCATTGTAACCTCAAACGGTCACTAAACGAATAGTGGTGAGTCGAGGAGTACCTGTTTATGTCTGGCCAGTTAATGAAAACCAGCACAAGCGCCAGGAAGAGAACATGTGTCTCCCAGATGTGCTGGAGAAAAACACCTGTTATCTCTCCCTACTGACAGGGCTGACTGGAGCTGCTGGGAACTGTAGTTCATTAGGACTGGAAGACACACACACACACACACACACCCCACACCCCTACCCCAGAGGACCGAAGTGTCATAAACGGTCACACCACAGAACCCGCTCCCATGGTCACATGCGTGGATGTTGGGCACTTTGCAACCAGTAACCTTTATGCCCGGTTACGGCATTATGCAGGGCCACAATCGCTATTCGTGATTTTTTTTTTTAATTTTTCTTTTTTGGTCCCTTTCTGGCAAAAAAATAAAAATAGCCATTCGAATAAATGGATCCGCACTTAACGACTGGTGAGTTCTGTTAACGAACACCACAAAAAAGGCAATGAAATCGCTTCCAGTCACAGGAGCGCTACGATTTAACGGCTGGATTTTTATTAGATTTTTATCACACCTTGATTCATTTTGTAAGTTGTTCAAGGCAGTGAAGAGTCCAAATAGTCCTTCGTCCTCCCCACAACAACCCTGTGTTGTTTTCCCCACAACAACCCTGTGAAGTGGGTTGGGCTGAGAGGGAGGGACTGGCCTGAAGTCACCCAGCCAGATTACGTGCCTAAGGTGGGACTAGAACTCACCGTCTCCTGGTGATTGTCCCAAAGTCACCCAGCCTGTTTTCATGCCTAAGGCGGGACTGGAACTCACCATCTGATTGGCTCAGTCAACCAGCCTGTTTTCATGCCTAAGGTGGGACTAGAACTCACCGTCTCCTGGTGATTGTCCCAAAGTCACCCAGCCGGCTTTCATGCCTAAGGCATGAAACTCAAGACTCTGCTGGTTTCCAGGCCAGCTCCTCAACTCCTACCCCAAACTGGTTCTCTTCCAGTCCCAATTGCAGTCGTAAGTCGAGGCCTTCCTACATTAAGCCAATATGGGATCCTTTCCCAACGCAGGCTGTTTGTCCTTATTTCAGGAGAAAGTATTCTTGAATTTAAGTCATTCTCTACCTCTTTTAAGCTGCGGCTCTCCACCTGTTCTTGAGGACAAGTTCTCTCTGCCAACGAGGGTCCTCTTAGAGATGTGAAGGCCCAGAAAAAAACTGGAAAAATTCGGAAAAAAAAAACGGTTTTTTTCCGTTTTTTTCCTAAGGCTTTTTTGTTTTTTTTCCAAAAAATTGGAAAAATTGAAAAAAGAAAAAAAACATTGTGGAATATTTTATTTTAACATGATGAATAAAATATTTTAAGACAGGGTGTTCAAATATTTTCCAAATCATTTCTAAAAAAAAATGTATGATATCAGATGATTCTAATTTCTGTGCGCTGAGTGAGGACAAGCAAGTCCTAGGTAACAAACTGAACCGTCCACTGCAAGAACAGTAGGCATTTCTTCCTTTAGGAGGGGCTGCTATTGTAAGAAGAAAAAGGTTG
>QLTV01000208.1:111466-126479 GCA_003457575.1 Thermophis baileyi
TCCTCCTGTCTCCCCGTCCCCCATTCAGAGCTCAGAAAATTGCACTAGATCACCATTTCCCAACCTCAACCATTCCCAGCATGCTGACTGGGGAATTTTGATGAGTTGAAGTCCACTCATATTCAAGTGGCCAAGCTTGAGCTACACTATCAGAGGTTAATCTACTCCCGAAACATCTAGAAAAAAAAGAGTGTCCAGTGTCTCCGGCCCTGACGGTCCCAAAGTAGCCCAGGATATTTCTACTTTGCAGGATCTACAACTCTGCCTTTAGAAGGTGGGATTCAATTTCCACCTTCCGAGACACCACAGTTCAGTCTCCCTCTTATTCAGTGCGTCGTCCTCCTTCTTCCTCACCTGCCTGTCTCTTCCCTTTTCTGCCAGGACCCCCTTCCATGCTGACGTCTTCCGCTCTTACAGCTGGTCAGCCAACATCTGCGGCAAAAAGAAATGGCTGGTTTTCCCCCCAGGCCAAGAAGAGTTTCTAAAGGACCGCCACGGCCACCTGCCATTCGACATCACCGCTCCCGACTTGAAGAATGGCTCCCTATATCCCCGCTACGCTCAGAGCAGCCCTCCGGTCGAAATCATACAGGAAGCCGGCGAGATAGTCTTCATCCCGAGCGGTTGGCATCATCAGGTTTACAACCTGGTGAGAATCTTCCGAAAACCACAAGCTTTGGAACCACCCCCACCCCCCGACTCCCCCACTGTGGATTCTGCTGCTGCTGCTGCCAACGTCATTTGGTAGCGTGCGTTTTCCTTCTAGGGCCACCGAGAGGAAGACGTCGCCACTGAGTTCACAAGCCTTGGTTTGCACGTCAAAGATTCTGGGCATCCGTTCCTCTGATGCAGCATTAAACAATTGGTGGCTGCTCAGACTTGGTTGCACCTGGTTCGATTTACCTTGATATAAGCAAAAAGCAAGAGAGCCAGTTTGTGGCTTAGTGGCTAAGGCACTAGGCTGGAAACTGAGGAAATATGAGTTCTAGTCCAGCTGGGTCCAATCACCAGGAGACAGTGAGTTATAGTCCCGCCTTAGGCAAGTCCAATCAGCAAGAGATGGGGAGTTCTAGTTCCATCTTAGGCATGAAAGCCGCTTGGGTGATTTGGGGCCAATCACCAGCAGACAGTGAGTTCGAGTCCCGCCTTAGGCATGAAAGCCAGCTGGGTGATCTTGGGCCAATTACCAGGAGACAGAGAGTTCTAGTCCCGCCTTAGGCACAAAAGCCAACTGGGTGATCTTGGTTCCAATCACCAGGAGATGGTGAGAAACTGTCTGCGAGACTTGGTCCAACGTCATCCAGCCAACTTTTGATTCCTAAGGCAGGACTAGAACTCATTGTCTCCTGGTATTTGGCCCAAAGTCACCCTTTTATGCCAAAGTTTCAGTCCTAAATTTCCAGCTTGATCCCCCAACTCCCTATTTTCTTAGAGACCCTCCACAGTGTTGAGTTGAATTCTCTTTTAAACCAACTACCTAATCCTTTTCTGTGATGAAATATTTGACTTTGGATGGGCCGTTGAACAGATTTTTCATCCTGGAGCCCAAAGGTGCTTTTTTTCAAGAGGCAACTGGGCTTTGTGGTTTTTTTCCTTGAAGACGAAAAAGAAAAAACCAGGAAGTCCAGTTGCCTCCTGAAAAAAAGCACCTTTGGGACAACCATGACCTGAATGACGGAGAATCTCCACAGACACCCTGGAGCCCATTTTAATCCTTCAAGGAATTCAGTCCCTTAGGCTAGGANCGTTTCCTGTTTCCTGCCTCCTCCCAGGAAGACACCATCTCCATCAACCACAACTGGGTGAATGGGTGCAACGTGGCCATTATGTGGAGCTTCCTCCAGGACGAACTGGCCGCCGTCCAGCGGGAGATCAAAGAATGGAAAGAGAGCATGGAAGACTGGCACCTGCAATGCCAGGTAAAAACACGCCCGGGAGGCTTCCGCGTTTCGCCAGGAATCTGGTCCCTGAAATACAGGTAGGTATTTTTGAGTAGAACACCATAGCTACAGCCTCTCGGCGTGAGCGAAGACCCGGTTAAGCCTCCACACCATCCCGTTACCTCTCAACCCCGTTGGACGTCCTTTTGATTTTCCTTCTGGACGATGTGCTGGGCCTCAGCCTCTCCCCCTCTTCCTCTCCCCCAGGTGCTGATGAAGTCCTACACTGGCATCGACTACAAAGAGTTCTACAACTTCCTGAAGATCATTGCGGAAAATCGCATTTTCGTGCTGGAGCACCACCACTCCGAAGACGACGCCTCCAAGCGCTCGTCCAGGGCCTCCCTCTCCAGCCTGGGGATGCTTCACGCGGTGTTCGACCTGAAAAGGACCGCAAAAGTCTTGGCTTCCTTGAACGCCAACGAAGAATTCAAGAAGCTCAAACCCGAGGCCCTCTCGCCGCCCCCGCAGGCTCTCCTGCACCGTCTGAAGGCCGCCATCGACACCGCCCTCCTCTGAAAGCCGCCCCCCCCTCCTCCCCCACGGGAAATTTTTTGATTTGCAAACGGCCTTTCCTTTGCAAGACGGCTGCATGCGAATATCATCGTCTCCTTCTTTTTCTCCCTTTCAATCGCCCCTTTTAAAAGTTGCCAGCACAAAAATTATGATTATGATTATTATTATTATTTTGAGGAGATCAACGGGCAACGCAGAGGTAGACTTTTAGATAATTTAGACAATTTAAAAAGTAAAGGAGTCCCTGTAAGTTTTACAGGTAGTCCACAGCTGAGCCCAAAATTTCCCACAGACACATGTTATTAAGTGAGTTTTGGCCCATTTTACGACCTTTCTCACTGCAGTTGTTCAGTGAATCCCTGCAGTTCTTAAGTTAGTAATCCGGAATCTGGCTTCCCCGTTTTATTTTGCTCATCCGAAGGTCGCAAAAGGGGAATCAAGTGACCCCCGGGACGCTATGACCGTCATAAATACGAGTCAGTTGCCAGGTGGCTGAATTTTGGTCACGTGACCATGAGGATGCTGCAATGGTCATAAAAGTGAAAAATGTATGACCACAATTGAGCCCAAAATTTCCGTTGCTAAGTGAGACAGATTTTAGGTGAGTTTCTCACCATTTTACCACCTTTCTTGCCACCGTTGTTAAGTGAATCCCTGCAGTTGTTAAGTTAGCAGTTGTTAAGTGAATCTGGCTTCCCCCATTGACTTTGCTCGTCAGAAGGTCGCAAAAGGGGATCACGGGACCCCAGGACACAGCGACCGTCGTAAATACGGGTCAGTTGCCAAGCATCCGAATTTTGATCATGATGCTGCAATGGCTGTATATGTGAAAAACAGCCATAAGCCACTTGAACGGTTGCTAAATGAACCGTTGTAAGTCAAGGACTATCTGTACTCAGCTAGTTGTAGATGAATTTAGGAGGTGAACTAGGGAATTTAGGGGGGGGTAGGAAACATTAGGAACGCGGTGGCTCAGTGGCTAAGACGCTGAGCTTGTCAATCGAAAGGTTGGCAGTTCGGCGGTTCGAATCCCGAGCGCCGCGTAACGGAGTGAGCTCCCGTTACTTGTCCCAGCTTCTGCCAACCTAGCAGTTCGAAAGCACGTAAAAAATGCAAGTAGAAAAATAGGGACCACCTTTGGTGGGAAGGTAACAGCGTTCCGTGCGCCTTTGGCGTTTAGTCATGCCGGCCACATGACCACGGAGACGTCTTCGGACAGCGCTGGCTCTTCGGCTTTGAAACGGAGATGAGACACCACCCCCTAGAGTCGGGAACGACTAGCACGTATGTGCGAGGGGAACCTTTACCTTTAGGAAACATTGCTGAAAAGCTAAGTGTCAAATTCTAGGGTGGGGGGAGTTATAATCCATTTGCTCCCCGAAAACTCACTTCCTGCAGAATAGGACTACAGTACTCTTGAGTTGCCGCTACTTATTGAGTTTAAATCCGGCCGAATCGAACACGGCAGAACTTAATTCTGAATAAATATTTATATATCTATAGAAGCTTATACCCCCGGCACCTCTGCTTCGTTTGATCCTTTGGGCCAGTGGAAAAGAGCCTTGAGGTGGAGCACAGAGACGAGAAAAGAAAAGGGGGGGGAGTCACATATTCGTTGCTTGAAGCCATTTTTTTCCTCGGTTGGTGCGGCGTGAATGCGAGAGAGCGATGAGGAATTTTCAGCTCAGGCATAGCATATCAACTTTTCAGGGATCGGACGAAGGTTGTGGTGGGTCTTAGCCGGCTCAAGCTGGCTGATGGACAAGAGTGTCCACTTTTTCTATTAAGCCATGTTCGCTTTCTCGGCTTCAAGGGCTGCGTCTCACTTTGCCTTTCTGCTTTGAGTTCAAGACGCTTTCAAAATCGGCCGGGGTTTGTTGTTTGTTTTTTTTCTTCTTCGTTTTCTTAAACCGAGATTTCCTGAAATCCTTCTCAGTGGCCTCCAGGCCTGGAGCAGAACCATCGCTGGTGAATTCAAGAGAGGAGGAGGACAAAGAACATAGAATCGAAGGGTTGCAAGGGATCTTGGAGGTCTTCTAGTCCAACCCCCAGGAACAAAGGCTTGATCTGGAGCAACGAAGGACTTTTCTCCGATACCCGACGTTCTTCTCTCTTCCTCCTTGATCAGATGTGATGGGCGAACATGGAGACTGCTCAAGCTATGAGTGGGGGAAAGGAAAGAGGACCACTTGGAGATTGGAGGAGGCGGTCCTTCAAACAGAGGAAACAGACTAAATCTCCATGTGTTAACCCACAACAGTTGCTCGGGGGAAGGGTGTCCCTTCCTTTAAAAAAAAGGACAGCACAAAATGTAGTGTACATTTTAGGAATGATCCATGGTGTCCCCTGAGCTGGGTGGTTTTCTTGCAGACATTTCATGACCCAACTAGGTAACATCATCAGTGCTGGAAGGGAAAGGGGTGTGTGGAAAGGAGGAAGAGGGGGATTGTCTTGAAACGTCTGCAAGAAATTCCCCAAGCTCAGAGAACACCAAAGACCCCCACAGTCCTCTGTGCAAACCCCTCTTCCTTCTAGCACTGATGATGTTATGTAGTTGGGTCATGAAACGTCTGCAAGAAAACCCCACATTTCAACCC
Source organism: Thermophis baileyi (assembly GCA_003457575.1). Taxonomy (NCBI): domain Eukaryota; kingdom Metazoa; phylum Chordata; class Lepidosauria; order Squamata; family Dipsadidae; genus Thermophis; species Thermophis baileyi. The sequence goes on from QLTV01000208.1 coordinate 116,520, forward strand.
TGAGCATAGTTATAAGATACAAGCTTCGACGCTACGGCTAAGTGTAACTAGTCCATATGCCATAAGGGCTCAAAACTACTCCTAGGATGTCCCTTTGGGGGTGTCTGTAGGAAGCACCCCACCTCTATAGAGGCTTCCTTCTGAAATGGGGACTGGCTGGGATCTGGTCTTCCTCTTAGCTGTAGCCCATTAAATGTCCACTTTGACCTTTCCTGGCAGGGGCCTGTTTTAACCCTGAGATGAAGTGGACTCAGACCCCCCCTCCCCCACCCACAAGTGTTTTGCCAGAGCATCTGGAGATCTTGATAAAATTGCACATTGAGAAAAAAAAGAGATAATAAATAAATTAAACGTTCTTGGTTTCTCTGGTATTTTCAATTGGTCGCTCTTGAGCTGGGGCTGAAAATGCCGCAGGGTGAAGTTGTGTGTAAAACATGGTTACTCAATCTCGGCAACCTTAAGATAAGTGGACTTCAACTGGAATTGCCCTCCCTCCCTCTGTCCAATTTTTCCTTCCTTCCTTCCTTCCTTGAGCCACAGTGGCGCAGTACCAGTGAGAGTGCAGCACTGCAGGGTACTTCAGCTGACTGCTAGCTGCAGTTCGGCGGTTCAAATCTCACCGGCTCAAGGTTGACTCAGCCTTCCATCCTTCCGAGGTGGGTAAAATGAGGACCCAGATTGTTGGGGGCAATATCCTGACTCTGTGAACTGCTTAGAGAGGGCTGTAAAGCGGTATATAAGTCTAACTGCTAACTGCTATTCTTTCTTTCTCTTTCCACCTTTCCCTTCTTCCTTTGTTCTTACTCTTGTCTTTCATTCTTTTTTTTTTACACTCAGTTCCACTTTTCCTTCCTGTTCCTTTTTTCCTATCCTTTCCTTTTCCCCCCTTATGCTCAATCCTTTTGTACACTCAGTTCCTCCCTCCCTTTTCCCTTCCTGTCTTTCTCCTTCCTTCCTTTCTTCCTGTCTCGACTTCCTTTCCTTCTTCCTTCTTACTCTTTCATTCTTCTTCTTACACTCAGTTCTTCACTCCCTCTTTTACTTACTTTACTTAACTTGCTTTTTCCTTACACTCAGTTCTCCTTCCCTCCCTCCCTTCTGTATAATCTTTCCCCTTTTCCTCCTCACAGTGCAAAAATGCCTCCAGAATAAAATGTCACTATACATCAGGTCCTTTTGTACTTATCTCAAATTGTATCCACCTTTTTTATCTGATGCATTACATAAACAAGGTCACGACTGAGAACACGTTAGGCAGTTTATTAATTTTTGTGGTTTTGTTTTTTTTAAATATAAAACCCAGTCAATAATTCTACAAAAGACCAGAATTTCCTTTGGAGTCAATTAGGAAAAATTAGAGTTGCGTTTCTAACGGCTGGGCAATGATCTTGCTGGTACTCAAGAGAAGTTGACCGTGGAGAAAAACAAGCTAAATGCTTGTCACATTAAACTTCTCTGTTCCCCAAAACCAATCCTGTTGCAATTTTTAAAAAAACAAAAACAAAAAAACAGAATTTAGCATCCAGTAAGAAATGTCAGTAGTTGTAGAAAATGTCTTTGCAACTTCATAATTAAGGTTTTTTCCCCCTCCCTCTGGTGGATCATTTCGAGATCCTTAACTCCCTCCATCCGTAGGATCCTGTTCCTTCTGTTTTAATCAGTAGAAGCAGCAAGGTGTGTTAAAATAGGACAGATAAAAATGAGATTTCTGCCCTTAACAGACTGCAGCTCTCAAGAGAAATGTTTTAAGCTATTAAAAAGGATGGGATTTTGCAGACTGACCAGCAAAAATACATCCATGAGACGTAAGCAGAAGGTAAAGTGCAAGGAACACAGGAAAAAACACTAGACAGGTAGTCCTCGACTTACAACAGTTCATTTAATGACCTTTCGAAGTTACAATGGCACTGAACATAGTGATTTATGACTGCTTTTCACAGTTATGACAGTTGCAGTGTCTTGGGGTCAGGTGATCCCCTTTTGCGACCTGATCAGAAAAGTCAATGGGGGGCATCAGATTCACTCAACAACCGGGTGACTAACTTAACTACTGCAGTGATTCACTTAACAACTGTGGCAGAAAATGGGGCAAAACTCACTTAACAAATGTCTCACTTAAGAGAATTTTGGGCTCAATTATGGTCGTAAGTCAAGGACTACCTATATTCTACTGAATCTCCTTACAGAAGTCCTCACTTAATGACCGTTCCAATGGACCCTCCTGAGGTCATCCAACCGCACTGCAGGAACTTGGCAACTGGTTTACCTTTAAGAACAGTTCCATAGTCAGGCGATATAATTAATGATTTTTTTAAAATTATATTTTATTTATTAAATTTACTAAACGTAATTATTTTCTAAATTTATTGAATTTACTAAGTTTATTTTTTACCACATTTATGGAATTTATTTACTTATTACATTTATCTACCAAGTTTATTTATTGAACGTATTTACTTCTATTAAATTTATTCGTTGAATTTTTATTTCAGTAAGTGCAGCTGTTCAATTAATACCACTGTCGTTAAGCGAATCCAGCTTCCCCATTAATTGTGCTCGTCAGAAAGTTGCAAAAGGGGATCACGTGACACCCCCCCCCCAGGACACTGCCACCGTCATAAATATGAGACAGTTGCCGAGAATCTGAATTTTGATCAGGGGGTGCTGCAATGGTCGTAAGTGTGAAAAATGGCCATAGGTCGCTTTTTTCACTGCTGTTGTAACTTTGAACGGTCACTAAATGAACTGTTGTAAGTCAAGGACTACCTGTAGCCTTACCCTATCTTTTTTCTGTCAATTTAAAACAAGCTCTGGTCATTGATTCAATTTTAAAGAAATTGATAGCGCCCTTAAAAGAATGAACATACTTCCCATAGGAAAGACAAATATTAATTTTAAAAAATAAACAACAGCAGCAAACTATGTTCAGTTTCTGGGCATGATCAGAATAAATTCTCCAACTGCTATTGGCTGTTGATGATGGGTTGTGTAGTCTTTCAGGAGTCACGCGCTGTTCAAGGTAGTCTTATCTCCTGGATAAGCTGGTAGCAGGACTAAAAGACAAGAAGGAAAGTTGAGTTTCGAGATTAAAAACTAAAAAAAAACCTTGCATTTGTTCTGTGTTCCTCCCCTTAAGCTCATCTTCCCTCTCCCACCACCCCATAAATGTTGAGGAAAAAAACTCCAGCAGCTGACACAACATCAGGAAAAATTTGAATTTTGCCATCTGCTAAAATTTATCTTTTTTTGGAAAATATTACACACTGAGTTTAAAAGGCTCCAAACTCAACATCTATCGGTATAGCAATTTAAAAATCTTTTTCCCCCCAGAGGAAGATTTATAAGGCCAGTTCAGCTGTAGATGAAGAAGGATGCCATCGCAAATACAAGGGAAGGATCCTTCCTTCCTTCCTTCCTTCCTTCCTTCCTTCCTTCCTTCCTTCCTTCCTTCCTTCCTTCCTTCCCTCCCCTCCCCTTCTCTTCCCTTCCCCCTTCCTTCCTTCCCTTCTCTTCCCTTCCCCTTCTTCCCTTCCTTCCTCCCTTCCCCCTTCCTTCCTTCCCCCTTCCTTCCTTCCTCTCTCCCTCTCTTCCCTTCCCCTTCTTTCCTCCCTTCTCTTCCCTTCTCCTTCTTTCCTTCCTTCCTTCCTTCCCCTCCCCCCCCCCCTCCCCCCTTCCTCCCCTCCTTCCTCCCCCCCCCCCCCCCTCCCCCCCCCCGTCCTCGTCTCTCCCTCCATCTTCTCCCCCTCCTCGCCCCCCCCCCCGTCCCCCCGGTCCACTTCTTTCTTTTTTTTATTATTTCTTTCTTCCCTCCCTCCCTCCCTCCCTCCTTCCTTTTTTTTCTTTCTGCTCCTTCCGTCCTTTCGTTTTTTCTTTCCTTCCTCACATCTTCCCTTCTTACCTCTAGTGCTGTCAGGAGGAAGTCATGCTTTCCACCATTTGTGGGATCCATCAGATCTCTGATCAAGTGGATTTCTGCTCCTAGATGTTGGATGCTACAAGAGAGGAACATCTTAACATCAGAACAGGAAGGCCGGTAACAGGTTGGGTGTCTGCAGAGCATCGTCACAACAGTCAAGAGTGGTTTGACCACACAATCTTGACCATACTGTGTAGCAGCTTATGAGTGGCGGTTGAAGTTTGCATAGAGGAGGAAGAGGAGGAGGAGAAGAAAAGAAGAAGGAAGGAGGAGGAGGAGTGTTGGGTCCTTGGTACTCTCTGAGCTTGGTTTCCTTGCAGATGTTTCATGACTCAGGTAGGTAACATCAGTGCACATGGAAGTAGGGTTTGTGGAGAGGAGAAGGGGAAGAAAGGAGGAGGAGAAGGAGAAAAAGGAGGAAGAAGGAGAACAAAAGAAAAAGGGAGGAGGAGGAGGAGGACTGTTGGGTCCTTGGTGCTCTCTGAGCTTGGTTGATGGCCCGTCAGGTGTGTGTCTCTCCCCCCACCCTTGCAATCCACAGAAGCTCCCCTCACCTGGCCCGTGTGACCACGTAGGTCAGCAGAGGCAGTAAATCGTCCATTGGCAGGTTACATTCCTTCCCCAAAAGTTGATTTATCGTTTTCTCAATCTCCTCGTATGTCTTCTGGAGAATGTCCAGTTTTTCCTGGGGGTCCATGGTGGCGCTGCAAGGGAGCAGGGGGTGAATAGAGACATGAGACTCCCAATTCTATAAAATCCCGGGGAAGCCAAAAGCTGCTATGAGGTGCACAAGGGAGAATTTTTTGAGAATGATTTCTCAAAAAAGGGGTCATAAGTACTCAACTTACGACTGGTTGTTTATTAATGACCATTCTAAGCTATGACACATCGCCCAAAAGTATTTTGAGACCTGGATTCGAATTTCAAGACAGCTGCCCCACTGGTCACATGATTGCGTTTGGGAAAATCAGCAACCAGCCTGCATTTATGGCCATTTGCACTCTTTGAACGGTCACTAAACGAACGGCAGTAAATCAAGAACTACTTGTATACCTTCTCATTCAATGAGAGTGCTACCCCGGGTTAGGGTTAGGGCAACTGGGCTTCCTTGTTTTTTCTTTGAAGATGTTTTGCTTCTCATCCAAGAAGCTTCTTCAGCTCTGACTGGGTGGTGGGGAATGGAAGGATTTATACTCCTTGCAGACAGCTGGTCATTTGCGTCCTTTTAGAGGGTCGTTGAGGCCACTTGGAGGTTCATCTGTGTCCTCAGGGTCACCTGAGTTGTGCAAATGGGTGTGGGGCCTTGCTGAACATCCTCCAGAAAGCACAACTCCACAACACAGTCCTTTCAGCAGTTCAAGAAGGCTCCACACCCATTCGCACCACTGAGGACACAGATAAACCTCCAAGTGCTTCAATGACCCTCTCAAAGGACGCAAATGACCAGCTGTCTGCAAGGAGTATAAATCCTTCCATTCCCCACCATCCGGTCAGAGCTGAAGAAGCTTCTTGGGTGAGAAGCGAAACGTCTTTAAAGAAAAACAAAGAAAGTCCAGTTGCCTCCTGAAAGAGCACTTTAGGGACAACCATGACCTGGATGACTGAGAATAGACGTTGGGCTCAATTTGTCGTCGTAAGTCGAGGACTCTCTGTATTATGAAGTTAAGAGTAGAAGAACTTTTGTTGGTACTTACATCAGCTTCTGCAGACATTCAGTTGCAGAGAGAAAGCAATGATCCTTCACCAGCGACCGCCTCTTTAAAGGAAGAACACCACAAGAGGTTAGCACACCTGGGGGCATTTGAGGACACCCCCATTTAAGGTTTTGGGGTGTCCAAAACATCCTATATCCGAACAGGGGTCTTTAAGTCATGCGAAGATGCGGCATCTTCGAACATGCAGACATGAGAAGTGTACGGTGTGTCTGAACCGGGACTTGAACCCACGCGAGAACTTACTTGGTTACTGGTGAGGGTGAGGTCTTTCAGGGGCCACAAGTTTCTGCAAGGAGAAGGCAGGGGATGAGAGACATTTTCAAAGAGGTGGAAGAGGAGAAAATCAGATTGCAATTGGGAAGCAGTACCTGCTCCAAGGAAATTTGGAAGAAGTTGCAGGGAGGGAGGGAGGGAGGGAGGGAAGAAAGGAAGAGTGGGAGAGAGGAAAAGGAGACAGGTAGGAAGAAAAGAAGAGAGGGAGGAAGGGAGGGGGAGAGAGAGGGAAGAAGGAAGAAGGGAGGGAGGAAAGTGTTAGAGGGAGGAAAGGAGGGATGGAGGGAAGAGTGGGAGAGAGGAAACGGAGACAGGAAGGAGGGAAGAAGGGAGGGAGGAAAGTGTTAGAGGGAGGAAAGAAGAGAGGGAGGATGGAGGGAAGAAAGGGAGAGGGAGAGAGGAAATGGAGACAGGGAGGAAGGAAAGAAGAGGGAGGAAGGGAGGGGGAGAGGAAAAGAAGAGGGAGGGAGGGAAGAAAGGGAGAGAGGGAGAGAGGAAACGGAGACAGGAAGGAAGGAAAAGAGGGAGGAAGGGAGGGGGAGAGGAAAAGAAGAGAGGGAGGACGGGAAGAAAGGGAGATAGGAAACGGAGACGGAGGAAGGAAAGAAGAGAGGGAGGAAGGGTAGGGGAGAGGAAAAGAGAGGGAGGGAGGGAAGAAAGAGTAGGAGAGAGGAAACGGAGACAGGAAGGAAGGAAGAAGGGAGGGAGGGAAGGAAGGAAGAGCGGGAGAGAGGAAATGGAGACGGAGGAAGGAAAGAAGAGGGAGGGGGAAGGGAGGGGGAGAGGAAAGCATAAGAAGGAAGAAAGGGAGAGTGGGAGAGAGGAAACGGAGACAGGAAGGAAAGAGGAGAGGGAGGAAAGAAGAGAAGGGGGGAGGAAGGGAAGGGAAAGAGGGAGAGAAGGAGGGCAGGTGGAAGGAAGGAAGACCAAAAGAGTGGGGAGGCAGGGAGGAAAGGGCAGAAAGGGAGAAAGAAAGAAAGAAAGAAAGAAAGAAAGAAAGAAAGAAAGAAAGAAAGAAAGAAAGAAAGAAAGAAAGAGGAGGGAGAGAGAGAGAGAATGGGAGAGAGACAAGACAGAGGGGAGAAGTCAGAGGTAGGATAGGAAGGGAGAGAGGAAGGAAGGAAGGAGAGAGGAAAGAAAGGGAGGGAGGGAGGGAGGGGCCTTTCTGAGACACCCCCACTCACTTCTGCACTTCCAGGTATTCCAGGAGCTTCGTGTCGGAGAAGCGACTGAGGCTGATGATTCCCTGGCAATAAACCTCGTCCTGCTTCTGATGGGAGACCATGTAGAGCATCAGCAGATCAGGGTAGAAATAAGGGAGGATGAGAGGCAGAACGACGGAAGCTCCTTCCACGACCCTAATCCGAGGGAGAGCAACAAATCCCATCATTCCCCTCCTGTCTTTCATCGCGGCAACAGCAAAGTGCTCTTGACCGCAACACTGACACATTCATTGCTACCGAGGTCTGGGTTCAAAGCCAACCTCATCTATGCAAAGTCGGCGGATTACTCCAGTGAGTTAATCAGACAGGCCCACCTTATAGGGTTGTTGTAAAGCCCCCCCAAAAAGGAGAAAATATTAGACTCGCCACCATGATTTCCCAGAGGGAAGGTGAGATCTGCAGATAATTCTCGACTTACAACAGTTCGTTTAGTGAGCATTCCAAATTACAACAACTTATGACCATTTTTTACACTTACGACCATGGTCAAATGATCCAAATTCAGATGCTTGGCAACTGACTCGTATTTATGACGGCTGCAGTGTCCCGGAGTCATCTAATCTCCTTTTGCGACCATCTGACAAGCAAAATCAATGGGGAAGCCAGATTCGCTCAACAACTGTGTTACTAACTTAACAACTGCAGTGATTCACTTAACAACTCTGGCAAGAAAGGTCGTAAATGGGGCAAAACTCAATAAATGCCTCGCTTAGCAATGGAAATGTTAGGCTCAATTGTGGTCGTAAGTCGAGGACTAGCTATAAGTCAAAAGAAACAAGCACATCAGTGAATCTGGAAGGCTAAAATCACGAAAATATAAGATTTCAGCCATTTTGAATGGGGAACAAAACTGAAGCAGCAACCAGACAAAGAAACTGTCTTTTTTTATATTGTCATCCACAAAATTTTGGAAATGTATTCGCGTGTCCAGAAATGAATCCCGACCTTTTAGCATTTGAATGTGTGAATTTGTACAACATTGTTTATGGCTTGGTGTTAAATGAGCACCAAAGGACTGTGGCTTAGGTAACAAACCATGATTCGAACAATCAAGGGTTTAACCGAGTTGTACATCAATACCTTTTTTCTGTGTTTTGGGAGGATTTGAAGCTTTTGACCTTGAAAGCAAGTTGCAACAAGCCTCTACAAGAGAAGAAATTTAAAAGAGATCGTTAGAAGACAATAGGAAATTTAAAATTCAAACTCAGAAAATTTAAGCTCAGAAAAGACACTTGGAAAATTAGGAAATTTTTAAAAAGTCATTAGAAGACTAGAAAATCTAAATTTTAAACTCAAAAGTCTACAATTTAAACTCAGAAAAGACACTTGGAAATTAAAAGCAATCATTAGAAGGTGCTAGAAAATTTAAAATTTAAATATGGAAAAGATACTTGGAAAATCAACAAAGTTAAAAGAGACTATTAGAAAGACACTGGAAAATTTAAAATTTAAACATGGGAACTGAAAATTTAAACTTGGAAAATTAAGAAATTTAAGAGAGATCATAAGAACACACTGAGAAATTTAAAATTCAAACACAGAAACTTACAATTTAAACTCAAAAAAGAAACAAAATTAAGAAATTTTAAAAAGATCATTAGAAAATACCCAGAAATTTAAATTTTAAACTCAGAAAAGACTTGGAACATTAAGAAATTTAAAAAGGATCATTAGAAAACACTTAGAAATTTAAAGTCAGAAACTTACGTTTTAAAATCAGAAAAAACACTCGGAAAATTAAAATACTTAAAAGAGCTCATTAGACGACACTCTGAAATTTAAACTCAGAAAGGTAAAAATTCAAGGCCAGAAAATTAAGAAATTTTAAGATCATTAGCAGACACTCAAAAATTTAAAAAACTTAGAAATTTAAATTTTGAACTTGTTCTAAACTATGCTTTAGCTAAAGATTTGGGCCTCCCACCTATACAGTAGGTATAAGCGAAACCGAGCAAGGGGTTGGACTAGAAGACCTCCAAGGTTCCTTCCAACTCTTATTCTGTTATACAGGCAGTCCTCAACTTACAACCACAATTGAGCCCAAACATTTATGTTGCTAAATGAGACATTTGTTAAGTGTTTTGCCTCCATTTGACCTTTCATGCCACAGTTGTTAAGTGAATCTCTGCAATTGTTAAGTGAGTAACACGGTTGTTAAGTGAATCTGACTTGGCTTGTCAGAAGGTCGCAAAAGGGGATCATATGACCCTGGGACACTGCAACCGTCATAAATATGAGTCCGTTGCCAAGGATCCAGATTTTAATCACTGGGGATGCTGCAAAGGTCAAAAGTGTGAAAATGGGCCATAAGTCACTTTTTTCAGTGCCGTTGTAACTTCGAATCAGTCACTAAACAAATGGTTGTAAGTCAAGGACTACCTCTATGGTTAAAAAAAAGATATTTTCCCCATCTAGGGTCTCTTACAAACGGTTTAGAAGCACAATCCAGGCAAAAGGCAAATGAAAAACGCCAGAGTTGGAAGCCGATGGCCCAAAGCAAAAAATAAATTTATTTGCAGTTGCTTAAGAGCGAAGTTTTCCAGGAATTGTGCAACACAAGCCATACTTACTCATAAAATTCCCATATTTTCTTGGTGTAGTGTTTGACCTCTTCTTGGGCCATTCTCAAGAGATGCTTGTTAGCACCGATGCCAGAATAAGTGGACTGAAAGACCAAAATCAGAGTTTTCAGCAATTTCCCTAAAGGATGTAACGAGGACCCCAAAGCCTGGAAAATCAAGAAAATAAAATATTTTAAAATCAAGGTGGATTTCAAATTTGGACATAGGATAGATGATAGATAGATAGATAGATGATAGATAGATAGATAGAT
>QLTV01000208.1:147146-157777 GCA_003457575.1 Thermophis baileyi
TGCAACACCGTGTAAAGCCCTATGGCCAGGCAGCTGTCAGGTGAGAAGTCAGCAAGGAATTCCTGCAGGGCAGGTTTATGCAACTTCCAGACATCGCTGCAATCAGAAAGAAATAGCAAGACCACAGAGCTGTCAAACTGGAAACGATCCAAAGAAAGTTCAGAATTATTATTTTTTTTTTTTAAAAAAAGGCCCCTTTCCGTCAAATATTGAACTTCCTCAACCAATAGAAATCTTGCCATGAAACCTATACTGTATATGACCTTTCTTGCCACAGTTGTGAAGTCAGTAACACAGTTGTTAAGTGAATCCGGCTTCCCCATCAACTTTGCTCGTTGGAAGGTCGTAAAAGGGGATCAGGACACTGTGACCGTCACAAATATGAATCAGTTGCCAAGCGTCTGATTTTGACCATAGGGATGTTGCAACGAGCATAAGTGTGAAAAACGGTCATAACTCTTTTTTTTTCCAGTGCTGTTGTAACTTCAAACGGTCACTAAATGAATTATTGTAAGTCAAGGACTGCCTGCATCAAACTATGGCCTTTTGTGTTCTTTTTCTTAATTTTCTCTTTCTTAATAATGTATGTATTTCTACCATTGGTTTTTTTTTTTTTGTCTGTTTTGTTCTTTTCTTTTTGTTAGGATTCCAAAGCACCAATCAATCACTATAAAACGTTTGGCCTGGAAAAGCTTTGGAGCCCAATCCAATTTTTTTCTTTCCTTTAAAAGGGATCGTGTAATATTTCGCACATTTTAAATCTCCAAATATGTTATTCTTGCCCATATCACGAAAGAGGCTGCAGAAAGATTTCCAGCAGGGCCGTTTTGGCCCTGAACGACTAAATTCAAACCAGAAACATTTTTAGTTTTGAAGGCCAATTGGTTAACTGTTATACTCCATTACTCACCTTTTACTCCTGGATGCCTGTTCAAAATTTTGCAACACCACGCAAGTACCAAATGTGAAGAAGTACCTGTAGGGTTAAACAGAGGGTCTGTTATTGCTGTTGGCCACTGTAAGATGGCTGGACTTCAACTCCCACAATTCCCAAGTCTGCATGGTTCTAGAGCGGTGGACTCCGACTCCCAGAATCCTCCAGCCGGCATGCTTTTAAGAGGGCTGGACTTACACTCCCAGAATCCCCCAGCCGGCATGCTTTTAAGGGGGCTGGACTTCATTAAGAGGGGTGGGCTTCAACTCCCAGAATCCCCCAGCCCGCATGCTTTAAGAGGGGAGGACTCCAACTCCCAGAATCCCCCAGCCGGCATGCTTTAAGATTAAGAGGGCTCCACTCCCAGAATCCCCCAGCCGGCATGCTTTTAAGAGGGCTGGACTTCAACTCCCAGAATGCCCCAGCCGGCATGCTTTAAGAGGGGAGGACTCCAACTCCCAGAATCCCCCAGCCAGCATGCTTTTAAGAGGGCTGGACTTTCACTCCCAGAATCCCCCAGCCGGCATGCTTTAAGAAGGCTGGACTCCAACTCCCAGAATCCCCCAGCCAGCATGCTTTAAGAGGGGAGGACTCCAACTCCCAGAATCCCCCAGCCGGCATGCTTTAAGAGGGGAGGACTTCCACTCCCAGAATTGAAGGATGCTGGCTGGAGATTTCTGGGAGTTGAAGTCCCCCCCTCTTAAATTTGCCAAGGTTGAGAAACAGTCTTCCAAGCCAAGGAGACCCTCCAACTCTCAGATTCCATCACCCTGGCCAGGTAGGGTGTGGATCCTAGTTGCTCAGGAGATGGAGAAGCCGCCACTAAACGAACAGTTGTAAGTCGAGGACTGCCTGTATTTAGGAGAGAAGCTGGGAATGGGAAGCTCTTGAGTTATTTGAGTCGGTCTAGAGAGGCTAAGGGGCTGCAGGGTCTACTCCTCCGTTATGGAGAGGAGGAGACACACTAGGTCAGATCCTGAGTTGCAGAGGAGGAAGTGAGTAGGTAGGAAGTGAGAGGTCTTCAAACTTGGCAACTTTAAGACTTGTGGACTTCAACTCCCAGAATTCTCCAGCCAGCATAGCTCTCCCATAGCATAGCATAGCTGGCTGGAGAATTCTGGGAGTTGAAGTCCACAAGTCTTAAAGTTGCCAAGTTTGGGGACCCCTGGAGTAGAGAAATAAGCTTGGACCGAAAGATAGGAAAAACACAAAATTCTCAAGATCTGTCCAAGACACGTTATCACCCGACATGCAAAAACTTTGAAACAAGGAGAAGAGAGAACCTTGCTAACTTTCTCAAATTCTAGGGGCTCCCAAACTTTTTTGGGCCACAAAACGTGGACCATAAAAACCCATTTCTTGGAACCTGAGGCAGAAGTCCAGAGATCAAAAATCGGCTGCGTTCGAGCGGATCTTTTCACGTTTTGGCTTCTTCCCGATCACGATCGAGTTCTCAAACGTGATCTGTGGGATTGCAGGTAATCCTCAATTTACAACAGTTGGTTTAGTGACTGATCGAAGTTGTAACGGCCCTGAAAAAAAGGGATTTATGTCCGTTTTTTCACACTTATGACTGTTGCAGCATCTGCATGGCCACGTGATCAAAATTCAGCTGCCTGGTAACGGACTCATATTTATGACGGTCGCAGTGTCCCGGGGTCACATGATCCCCTTTTACGACCTTCTGACAAGCAAAGTCAGTGGGGAAGCCAGATTCACTTAACAACCATGTGACTCATTTAACAACTGCAGGGATTCATTTAACAACTGTAGCAAGAAAGATCGTAAAACGGGGCAAAATTTATTTAACTGTCTTGCTTAGCAACAGAAATTTGGTCGTAAGTCGAGGATTTCCTGTATAGACTATTGTATAAAAGTAAAAAGTTGAGGTTTCATCTTATTATCCTATTCTACTGCACCAAACGATGCAGTAGGGTAAGATAATATTCTTATTCTATATTTTAATTTTATAATTCAATTAGAATATTATAAGTGAATATTGTTATTCTATATTTTAATTCTATAATTAAATTAGGATATTATAAGATAATATTGTTATTCTCTATTTTAATTCTATAATTAAATTAGGATATTATAAGATAATATTGTTATTCTCTATTTTAATTCTATAATTAAATTAGAACATTATAAGGTAATATTGTTATTCTATATTTTAATTTTATAATTCAATTAGAATATTATAAGCGAATATTGTTATTCTATATTTTAATTCTATAATTTAATTAGAATATTATAAGATAATATTGTTATTCTATATTTTAATTCTATAATTCAATTAGAACATTATAAGGTAATATTGCTATTCTATATTTTAATTTTATAATTCAATTAGAATATTATAAGGTAATATTGGTATTCTATATTTTATAATTTTATAATTCAATTAGAATATTATAAGGTAATATTGTTATTCTATATTTTAATTCTATAATTAAATTAGAACATTATAAGATAATATTGTTATTCTATATTTTAATTCTATAATTCAATTAGAATATTATAAGCGAATATTTTTATTCTATATTCTAATATTCTTATTCCATATTTTTTTTCTCTTTTCCCTTCTACCCTACATTTCTCTCTCTTCCCCTTTTCTTCCCCTATTTGACTTTCAACTTCCTCTTATATTTTTGTGTTTTATGCTTGGATAAATTAATAAAAAAATCTTTGAACAACGGCCAAGCATCCACCCCCCTCCACAAAATGGGCTTTGTAGTACTCACTGGACATAAGCATTCAGGAACGAGTCCACTTTGCAGATGAGATACACGTCGGGGACACCAACGGATTCGGAGGTGCTGTACGTCTCCTTTAGCGTCCTGTAGTTCTCCTCCGTCAGATGCCAGATCGCTTGGAAGTGGTCATTTAACATGAGAAAGAACTTTACATTCTCCAAAGACCCTTTTAAGACAAAGAATTGAGACCCCCGTAAGGTGATAGGATCCAGTTGGGAAAAAGTTTTAATCGTCCAGAAATAAAGGAAATTTGGTGATCTCGTATACAGGTAGTCCTCGAGTTACGACCACAGTTGAGCCCAACATTTCTGTTGCTAAGCAAAACATTTGTTAAGTGAGTTTTTGACTCATTTTACGATCTTGCTTGTCACAGTCGTTAAATGAATCGCTGCTGTTGTTAAGTCAGTAAGGCAGTTGTTAAGCGAATCTGGCTTCCTCCATTGACTTCGCTTGTCAGAAGGTCGCAAAAGGGGATCACGTGACCCTGGGACACTGCGACCGTCATAAATACGAGTCAGTAGCCAAGCGTCTGAATTTTGATCACGTGACTGCAGGGATGCTGCAACGGTCGTAAGTGTGAAAAACAATTGTAAATTATTTTTGTCAGTGCTGTTGTCAGTTCGAACAGTCACTAAACGAACTGTTGTAAGTCAAGGACTATCTGTAGTTTAGCTGGTGGATGCATCAGAGACGATGTTACACTGATCATATATTGGCCTCAAAATTAAAGTTTTATTTTTCTTTTTCCTGTGGGTTAGAAGTGGGCTAAGTTAAGTACTATACCAGAGGTCTTCAAACTTGGCAACTTTAAGACTTGTGGACTTCAACTCCCAGAATTCCCAGCCAGCTATGCTATGCTATGGGAGAGCTATGCTGGCTGGAGAATTCTGGGAGTTGAAGTCCACAAGTCTTAAAGTTGCCAAGTTTGGGGACCCCTGTACTATACAGAGAAATTTTGTGCCTAATTCAAATTAAAACCCTGGACGCAGGCACAGCTATTTTTCAAGTGACTATACAGGAAGTCCTCGACTTATGACCACAATGGAACCCAACTGAAAGAAAGGATAAATGGATTATCACCCTCCCCAAATTTGGCTCTTTGTTTTTCCACAATGTTTCCTATCCCCCACTTAAATTCCCTAGTTCACCCCCTAAAGTCATCTACAACTAGCGGAGTACAGATAGTCTTTGAGTTACGATTCATTTAGTGACCGTTCAAGTGGCTTATGACCGTTGCAGCATCATGATCAAAATTCAGACACTGACTCATATTTACGACAGTCGCTATGCCCTGGGGGGGGGGGGGTCACGTTATTTTCCTTTTGCGACCTTCAGACAAGCAAGGAAGCCAGATTCACTTAACAACCATGTGATTAACTTAACAACCGCAGGGATTCATTTAACAACTGTGGCAAGAAAGGTCGTAAAACGGGGCAAAACTCACTCAACAACTGTCTTGCTTAGCAACACAAATCATGGGCTCAATTGAGGTCATAATTAGAGGACTAGATTGTTATCTAGAATTTCCCATGGTAAATTCAAACCCGCTCTGCCAGACATTCCAAAGCACAGATGAAGAGCAGCTGAACCTGAATCCAAGACAGGGTCCCCTCCTTCTCACCTGTTTGCAGAAGGGGCTTAAGAACCACAGCGTTGATCCGCGCCAGATGCGCAGAGAACGTCTCCTCAACCCTGAGTAGTGAAGAAACCACCTCCGTGATGCTCATTTCCTGGGAAGACCCCGTTGAAAAAGGAGAGAAGGCAGAGACGCCGAGTTGGGCCGGAGTTTCAAAAGTTTTGGACGCTTCAAAAACAAACCAGGATGAAACTCAGCTTGATCCGAATCATGGTTCACACCCGAACGCCCTTAAAGATTCAGGAAAGAGGAAAGGGGGGGGGATTGATATTTAAGATGTGAAGGATTGTGGTGGGATTAAGGATGAAGAGGTATGGACTTCAGCTCCCAGAATTCCCCAGCCAGCATGATTTAAAATGGGTGGACTTCAACTCCCAGAATTCCCCAGCCAGGCTACTTTGAGATAAATTGACTTCCTTTTAAGATGGGTGGGCTTTAACTCCCAGCAGAGCTGACTGGGGAATTCTGGGAGTTGAAATCCAAACATCTTTAAACTGCCAAGGTTGAAAAATATTGGAACAGGGCATAATAACCAGATCTAGAAAAACAATCCATGTTTATCCCTGTCCCCTCTTATGCTATTATGAATTTATTTCTACTGGCATCAAATTCCAGACTGTATAATCCCTTCTCCAATCCCTTCTCGTTGCTTCTATCATGCTAGGGGCATTTTAAAATTTCTTTACAGGTGGGGGAGACATAAACAAGTGAGTCAGTAAATTAAACCAGGATATCTTGATTATGGTCTGTGGGCATCTGCTTTTAATACTGTATTATTATGTTTGCTATTGTTTTTCAGGTCTGTAGAATCACATCAACTAGCAAAGCAAATATGAATAGACAGTGAAAACATGACTTTGAATCCAATTCTGCCCCTTCCATATGTAGCCAACCTGAAAAACGTGACTTATGACCAGTCCTCGCACTTACGACCATCATAGGATTCCCATGGTCACATGATCAAAATTTGGGCACTTGGCAACCAGCATGTATTTATGACGGTTGCGGTATCCTGGGGTCACGTGATCCCCTTTTGCAACTTTCTGACAAGCAAAGTCAATGTGAGGAGCCGGATTCACTTAATGACCATATGATTCACTTAACAACAGCAGTGATTCGCTTAACAACCATGAGAAAAAAGTTTGTAAAATCGGGTGTGATTCACTTAACAGCCTCCTTGCTTAGCAACGGAAATTTCGTAGTCATAAGTCGAGGACTACTTGTAGCTGGAAGTTTTCGGCTGCGGGGAAAAGGTGTTGAGCACACAAAGGCATCTCTGCAAATCAACAATTGTGTAAGAATGACAATTTTTTTGCTCCTGGGTGTGTGTGTGGCCAAGGTGTGACATTGTCTCTTTATTAACAACACAATCTTTTGTACAGTTTCGGTTTGGGCATTGCGAATGGGCTGGCCCATTTTGGAAGTCTGCAAACTTTTGGTTTTTTTCTCTTTTTTTTCCCCAACAGCTTTTGAAAGCACACTGGACACACTGACCCACAAACGGTGAACAAACACACTTCTATTTTCTGGCCTCCTTTTAAAACCTTAGCAACCACAACCTCAAAAATCTACAAATGGGATGAATGCATCTTCAAATAAGGAGTGGAAAATCATGTCTGTTTGCACAGTTGTTAAGCGAATCCCTGCGGTTGTTAAGTTAGTCACACGGTTGTTAAGTGAATCTGACGTCCATTGACTTTGTTTGTCAGAAGGTCGCAAAAGGAGATTATGTGACCTCGGGACACTGCGACCGTCATAAATATGAACCAGTTGCCAAGCGTCTGAATTTGGATCCCATGACCACGGGGGTACTGCAACGGTCATAAGTGTGAAAATGTGCAAGGACGGGTTGTAAGTCACTTTTTTCCAAGCATCTGAATTTGGATCATGTGATTACGGGGATGCTGCAATGGTCGTAAGTGTGAAAAATGGTCATAAGTGCAAGGACCGATTGTAAGTCAGTTTTTTCGTGCCGTTCTTACTTCAGTCAGTAAATGAACTGTTGTAAGTTGAAGATTAGCTGGAGTCCATCACAGCTGGAGGCTTTCAAGGGTTGGGTGGGGCACCGGGGGCCTTATGCAACCCGTTAATTATGCAAGGCCTTTTTTTAAGTTTCTAGACCTCACCCTTCCTGTGCCCTGAGATATCAACGCCCCTCTTTCCTTAATGATTAATTACTCAGGCATGTATTTACAAAGCCTGGGGTGCCTTGGGGATCTTTTACACAGCAGTTATCCACCTTGGTGTAAATCAAGTAGCTCAGCCAGCCAACAGGATTGTCCGTATTTTGGGGAGCTGTGGGAAAGACTTGGGTGCGATTTCTGACTCGGTTCTCCCTTCCCAGCAATTGGCAGGGAAATAGACCCCATCTATATACGGAATGGTATAGATTAGAATAACTTTACTTTATTGTCATTTTGAATGTACACTAATTGGCATACATTAAAATGAAATTTCATACATTAAAATGAAATTTTGGGTCTTGAGTGGGGGGGTTGGAATAGATGACCTCCGAGGTCCCTTCCAACCCTATGATTCTATGTTCTCTCCCTGGCAAGAGTTGGGTCATCGCAGGCCACAGGGTAAAATTGCTCCTTTAACAGGTTACAGGCATACAAGCAGTCCTTGAACTCACAACCATTCGTTTAGTTTTTCATACTTATGACCGTTTCATACTTACGACCGTTGCAGAATCCTCGTGGCCACGTGATCAAAATTCAGATGCTTGGCAACGGACTTGTACTTATGACGGTTGCAGAGTCCCCGGGGGTGTGTGTCACGTGATCCCCCTTTTGCAACCTTCTGACGAGCAAAGTCAATGGGGGAAGCCAGATTCACTTAACAACCGTGTGACTAACTTAACAACCACAGGGATTCACCGTTTGTTTAACGACCGTTCCAAATTAACAACGCCACTGAAAAAAAGGGATTTAGCACCGGTCCTCGCAGTTATGACTGTCACAGCCTCCCCACCGTCACATGATCACTATTTGGGTGCCTGGCAGCTGGCATGTGCTAACAATGATTGCAAACTCCCGGCGTCCGTGGGATCACCTTTTGCCGCCATCCCATGCACCTCCCCATTCGCTTAAGGATAGCACGATTCGCTTAACAACTGCAGGATTGGCTTAGCAACTGTGGCAAAAATAAGGGGTAAAATCGGGAGCAACTCAGTTTACACCTGCCTTGCTTAGCAATGGATATTCAGGTCCCAATGATGGTCGTAAGTCGAGGACTGTGGATTGTAAAACAGACTGATTGAAGTGAAAATGAAAGGAAGAGGAGGAACAGGAGGAAGAGGAGGAAGACAAGGTGAAAGAGAAGATACATAAGGAGAAGGAGAAGATAGACGAGGAGGAGGAGGAGGGGAAGGAAGATAGACAAAGAGTGGGAAAAAGAAGAGAAAATAGACCAGAGAGAGAAGGAGAAGGCTAGAAATGGAAGAGGAGTAAAAGGAGATTAGAAAGAAGAAGGACCCCCACCCTCAAAGAATCGGCTCAGAAGTCTCACCTTACATGAAGACCTTCCTGGTTTGCTCCGGCTGACATTGTCGCCGTCTGGTTGACCCATAGGGGAAGGGAGCATGTAGGGCAGAGCCCTCCCTCCACCTCCGCACACCCAGTTCCTCTTTCCTCCCAGGACGCATCCAGACACGCCTCATTCTTGGCCCAAGAGAAACTCTTCCAGCAGCAGCTTTAGAAGCTGCTTCTCCACTCCATGATCCCCTCTGGACCCCCACAGAGGTCCTCCTCAAAAGCCTCATGGCCAAAGGGACCATCCGGAACAGCGGTCTCCACACTTGGCCACTTTTAAGACTTGTGGACTTCAACTCCCAGAAATCTCCAGTCAGCTGGCTAGGGGATTCTGGGAGTGGAAGTCCTCCCCTCTTAAAGCCTGCTGGCTGGGGGATTCTGGGGGTCGGGGTCCCCCCTCTTAAAGCATGCCGGCTGGGAGATTCTGGGAGTGGAAGCCCATCCCTCTTAAAGCATAGCTGGCTGGGGGATTCTGGGAGTGGAAGTCCTCCCCTCTTAAAGCATGCCGGCTGGGGGATTCTGGGAGTGGAAGTCCTCCCCTCTTAAAGCCTGCTGGCTGGGAGCCTCTGGGAAGTGGAGTCCTTCCCTCTTAAAGCACATGACCCTGGAATATTGCAATTTCAATAATGCCGGTTGCCAAGCACACAAATTTTGATTACGTGTGCATGGGGATGCTGCAATGGACATAATCCCTGTTGCTAAGCAACACGGTTGTTAAGTGAGCTTTGCCTCATTTTACCACCTTTCTTGCCTACATTGTTAAATGAACTGTTGCAGTTGTTAAGTTAGTAACATGGTTGTTAAGTGAATCTGGCTTTCCATCGACTTTGCTTGTCAGAAGTTTGCAAAAGGGGATCACGTGACCCCGGGACACTGCGACCGTCATAAATATGAATCAGATGCCAAGTGTCCGAATTCTGACCACGTGACTATGGGGATGCCGCAACAGACGTAAGTGTGAGCACTGGTCATAAGTCACCTTTTTTTCCACTCCTGCTGCAAACTTCGAACAGTCGTCACTAAACGAGAAGTCGTAAATCCAGGACTGTACAGTGCTACCTATTATTTTACCCTGTTTAGTACCAGAGTCAGCCATAAATCCCAGGGACATAAATCATTGCAGTTTAATCTAATTGTGACATTTTTATTTTAGGGATCCTGAGATTAATTTGGGCCCTTGATTCGAATCTAACCAATTGCAATTTTTTTTCAGCCACTGCAAACCGGCCTTCGTATTTGCATGAAGAGAAATTTTAGGGTTGTTTGAGTAATAAAGGAAATTTATCAAAACTTAATCACGTTGTGACACCCGCTTCCCAGCTGGCGGAAATGCCGATCCGAGGTTGGGGACAAGCCACACAATGTCACAGGCAGGCGACATGAAAAGCCATCATGCAATTTATGTGGATAATGACATTTGCATCCGTGATAACTTCATCTGCATGGCGAGGGTGCCTGTAACTACAGGGGTGTCCTGGGGTGGGGTGGGGTGGGGTGGGTGTTAAAGGTTGCAAAATGGGAGGTGGGGCGTTATCACCCAAGCTCCGACATTTTGACACATGTGGCAGGTTGATGCCCCCACCAAATGGGGAAGGGGTCCCAGGCTGCCAGATGTGGACAGGCACCCAAAGCTGGATTGAAGGAACATAAATATTGTAACCTAATAGAAGGGAAAAAGAAAGAGAAAGAAGGAGGGAGGGAGGCAGAGAGACAGAGAGAGAGAGAGAGAGAGAGAAAGAAACAAAAAAAGAGAAAAAGACAAAGACACACAA
>QLTV01000208.1:180562-192084 GCA_003457575.1 Thermophis baileyi
CCTCCCTCCCTCCCTCTCTTTTCTCTTCCTACCTTCCTTCCTCACCATCCCTCTTTATTTCACCCCTCCTGCTTTCCTCTCCTTCTCTCCTCTTTTTTCTCCCTCTCTCTTTCCTTCCTTCCTTCCTCCCTCCCTCCCTCTTTCCTTTCCTTTCCTTTCCTTTCCTTTCCCCTCCCTTTTTCCTTTTTTCCTTCCTTCCCCTTATTTCTCTTTTCCTTTCCTTTCCTTTCCTCTCCGTTCCCTTCCCCTCCTTTCCTTTCCTGTCCTTCCCTTTCCTGTCCTGTCCTGTCCTGTCTTTCCCTTTCCTTCCTTTCCTTTCCTTGCCTTTCCTTTCCTTTCCTTTCCTTTCCTTTCCTTTCCTTTCCTTTCCTTTCCTGTCCTGTCCTGTCCTGTCCTGTCCTGTCCTGTCCTGTCCTTCATTCTCCTGCTTCTCTGCCTCTTCCAGGCTCCACCGAAAGCCTGCAGACTCTTTCGGGCCAGCTCGAAGCGCGACCGCTCGCCTCCCTACCAGCCGTCCAGGAAGAAGAGGAAGTTGCGGGGGAAGGCCACTAGGGGGTGCCCGCCGCCCGCTTTCCATTCTCCTCTCCAGCCTGTCCTTCGTTCGCGATCCTCTCTCTCTCTCTCTCTCTCTCTCTCTCTGTCTCTCTCTGTCTCTCTGTCTCTGTCTCTCTCTCTCTCTCTCTCTCTCTCTCTCTCTCTGTTTCTGTTGCTAAGCAAGACATTAGTTAAATGAGCTTTGCCCCATTTTACGACCTTTCTCACCACAGTTGTTAAGCAAATCACTGCCGTTGTTCAGTTAGGAACACGGTCGTTAAGCGAATCTGGCTTCCCCCTTCGTCAGAAGGTCGCAAAAGGGGAATCGCGCGACTCCACAACACTGCAACCATCGTAAATACGAGACAGTTACCAAGTGTCCAAATTTTAATCAGATGATCGCAGGGAGGCTGCAACGGTCGTAAGTGTGAAAAAGTCACTTTTTTTCAGTGCTGTTGCAACCAATGGTCGTAAATCAAGGACTACCTTAAACCTGAGTTTCTCAACCTCAGCAACTGGTCGTAAGTCGAGGACTGCTTCCATCGCTCCTGCGGCTTTGGGGGGGGGTGTCCCGAAAAATCAAATTTCAAGCCGGTCCTTCTTGCCTTCTAGTTTAGTCTCACAGAGAAAGCAGAAATTCTGCAGCAAGTGCTCAAAAAAATTCAAGGTTTTCTCATTTTTTTAAAAAAATGTGCAGTTCTATTGTACCATTGACTTTTTTGACCACCTCTGGGTGAAATGCACCCCTTCCTGCTGCCTTCTGGTGACTCCCGTCTGGACTCCCATAATCCTTTGCGGTGCATCATCCTGCCTGCATAAACAATTCTGCTTAATTTAGATAAATCTGCATATATGCCCACCAAGAATCCCCTCGCAAGATCAAGGAGGGAGGCTGAAGATTGTAGGGGTGGGGGAAAAAATCCCCCCCCAAATGTTGGTTTGTTTATTTTTATTTTTAATTTGTAGTTTGTTTACTGCAAAATTAAAGTCCCTGAGATCTTGAGAATTTTGTGTTTTTCCTATCTTTCGGTCCAGGCTTATTTCTCTACTCCAGGGGTCCCCAAACTTGGCAACTTTAAGACTTGTTGACTTCAACATGCTATGCTGGCTGGAGAATTCTGGGAGTTGAAGTCCACAAGTCTTAAAGTTGCCAAGTTTGAAGAACTCTGCCCTGGGGGGAAAGAATTAGTATTGGATCAAAAATGCAGTTTTGAAAAAAAAAAAAAAGGCTGAATTTCAGCCAGATTTAATAAAAAAAACCACCCGCTGGTGTTTGTAAAAGCTCGATCATCAATGAGGCAGGAAGAGGCAGATGTGCAAAGGCTCCGCTGCAAAGCTGGTCAATGTTGGTTTGTGTTGGAAACCCAGTTAACACATGGAGATAAAGGAAGGTGAATTGATTGATAGAACACAGGGAAGAAAATTAGGCATCAAAAGCTTCTATTGCTTCTATTGCTTCTATAAAATATTAAAAGCTTCTATTCTATATCAATTCTATTCAATTGATTTTGGGAGAGGTGGAAACTCGAAGGAAGCGAAAAACGGGGGGGTTGGGATGAACCACTCTAGATCTCTAGATCCCTCTTGAGACCTGGAATCCACTCGATCCTGAAATCAAGGAGGGCTTTTGGCTGATTTGCTTAATTAAGCAACTTAAATAAAGACGAAGAGATATCGGATGCTAAGCCTTGCAAGAATGCAACATTTAGTTTGTGCCAGTTAAATTCTGCTTTGGATAAAGAAGGGAAATGCAGGCAGTCCTCAATTTACAACAGTTCGTTTAGTGACCGTTCGAAGTTACAACAGCACTGAAAAAAGGGACTTATGACCGGTTTTCACACTTACGACCGGTTTTCACACTTACGACCGGTTTTCACACTTAACAACTGTCACAGCATTCCCCCCTGGTCACATGATCAAAATTCAGTAGTTTGCCAACTGACTCTTATTTATGACGGTCGCAGTGTCCCAGGGTCACGTGATCCCCTTTTGCGAC
The DNA here is from genome assembly GCA_003457575.1 of Thermophis baileyi. NCBI lineage: Eukaryota > Metazoa > Chordata > Lepidosauria > Squamata > Dipsadidae > Thermophis > Thermophis baileyi. The sequence continues at coordinate 183,093 of QLTV01000208.1, forward strand.
TTTCTGATGAGCAAAGTCAATGGGGAAGCCCAGATTCGCTTAACGACCCTGTGACTAACTTAACAACTGCAGTGATTCCCTTACCAACTTTGGCAAGGAAGGTGGTAAAATGGGGCAAAACTCACTTAACGACTGTCTTGCTTAGGAACGGAAATTTTGGGCGCAGTTGTGGCCGTAAGTCAAGGACTAACTGCGGAAAGGTTGAATCTGCAAAGACAAGAAAAACAAACAAATATTAAAAGGATGCATGAAGTGGAAAATAGGTTTGGTTTGGAACAGGAGGGTGTTGCCTACAAGGGGGTCAAAAAAGTCAAGATGGCGTCCACAGCCAAGCAATCCCGAGGCGTCTCTCTGATTTACATGCAACATGGCGGCATCCTTAGAAAAAGTATTTAGTCATTGAGGCCTACCATTATGGTTGTAAATCATGACAAAAACGTTTTCCGGCCTGTTTTATGGCGGTCGTTAAGTGAAACTCATTGTTTCCTGTGGGGCAGCTTTTCCCTGAAACCAGAAATAGACACAATGTTGGGTGCTTAAAATATTTACCACATTTTTTATTAATTTTTATTTATATTTACTATTTATTAATTTTTTAATTAATTTTTCCTTTTTTGGATGGTTTTCAGCCAAAAAAGGACCATAGGAATGCATTGATTCGCTTAACCACTACTATATTGGCTTAACGACCACTGCCAAAAATGTCATAAAATTGGATTTGCTGGGTCACGGCGGGGTGCCTCAACTTATGACTGTCATGACTCACGATGGAAATTCCAGACTCTATTACGATCATTGAGGATCGAGTTTGCTCAGCCAGTTAGCCCTGAATTTGAACCGGAGGAAGCGTCCCCATTCTTGGTTCAGCTAGAAAAAATATGCATTATTTATTATTAATATATTGCAAATTATTAATATATTACAACATTAATATTTAATAAAGTAATATTTAATGAGGAAATGGATATCACTTATTAAACATCAGTGACTAGCAAAATTGTTAACTGGCAAAAAGCGATAACAGGCAGAGAAAAGGAAAGAAAGAGAGAGAGAGAGAAAGGAGGGAAGAACTGGTAAGAATTTACATTATTTCAATCACAGATAGTCCTCGACTTACAACTATTTGTTCAGTGGCTGTCAACGTCACTGAAAAAAGTGACTTATGAACATTTTTCACACTTACGACCGTTGCAGTAGCCCCACAGTCACATGATCAGAATTCAGAGGCTTGGCAACTGACTCGTATTTATGACGGTTGTAGTGTCCAGAGGTCATGCGATCCCTTTTTGCAACTTTCTGACATGAAAGAGAATGGGTAAGCCTGACTCACTTAACAACCGTGTGACTAGGTTAATAACAGCAGTGGTTTGCTTAACAACTATGGCAAGAAATGTCGTAAAATGGAGCAAAATTCACTTGAAAGCTGTCTCGCTTAACAACAGAAAGTTTAAGAGGCAGCTTGGAGTCATCATAACGCAAGTGGCATAGAAGCAGGCATGGGCAAGAAATAAGTAAGACACAGGTAGTCCTTGACTTACGACTGGAATTGAACCTGGAATTACGGTCATTAAGTCATTGCGGTCGTATATCGAGGCATCTTGTGACCAGATGTGAAGTTTTTTAGGACAGTTCTTAAGTGAGCACAACGGTCATTAAGCGAATCTATTTTTCCTGCCTGGCCATCGTAACTAAAAAAAAAAAAAAGGTCATAAGTCACTCAGAGGAGGTCCATCTAACGGTGGCAAAGCCACCAGTCATAAAGCGAGGACTACCTAGAAAGAGGATTATGACAAACCTGGGGTTGGTACAGCCCAGATAATTCTTTATCGCAGATATTTATTTGTTTGTTTGTTTGTTTGTTTGTTTGTTTGTTTGGTTTTTACACCGCCCATCTGCCCTACGGAGAGTTCCTCCAACGAGCAGGGGGGGGTTGGACTACACCCGTGATGGCGAACCTATTGGCACACGTGGGTTCTACTTACCTTCCCTACCGGTTCTGATTGCGACAGAAGTGCACGTTTTGCACTCGCGCGCTTGCTGTGCCAGTGCACACGCCCCCGTCGCATTGCTCAAAACACCCGGAAATGACCCTCTGCACATGCGCAGAAGCCTTTGCGCATGTGCAGAGGGTTATTTTTCAAGCCACGGCGACCGGAGAACCAGTTCAGGGGCGTGGACCACCAGTCTTTGCTGCTGGTCCGAACCGGCAGCAACCCACCTCTGAAGAGGTGGCACGCAGAGCCCTCTCTGTGGGCATGTGCATCGTTGCCAGCTGCTCTTCTGGTTTCCAGTGCACACATGCGCACTGCCAGCTGGTCTTCGTGGGCACCAGAGCACCGGAAAACGGCCCGAAAAACAGCCTAAAAACGGCTCGGAAAACAGCCTGAAAACGGCCCAGAAAATGGCCTGAAAACAGCCCCAAAACAAGCCAAAAATGGCCAAAAAACAGGCATGTGTGCACTGGCCAGCTGGTCTTTGGGTTTCTGGTGCTCCGGCACACGCACATGCACACACATGCACGCGCGTTCCGGTTTAGCAATAGCAATAGCCCTTAGACTTACATACCGCTTCATAGTGCTTTACAGCCCTCTCTAAGCGGTTCACAGAGTCAGCCTATTGCCCCCAACAATCTGGGTCCTCATTTTACCCACCTCGGAAGGATGGAAGGCTGAGTCAACCTTGAGCCGGTGAGATTTGAACCGCCGAACTGCAGCTAGCAGTCAGCTGAAGTAGCCTGCAGTGCTGCAATCCAACCACTGCGCCCCCTCGGCTCTATTGCTCCGGCTCGAGTGCTCCAGTTTGGGCACTCGGTCCCGAAAAGGTTCGCCATCACTGGACTAGATGATCTCAAGGGACATTTTCAATTTGAGGATTACAAATTAAAAGTCTTCCACTACAGGACCCTGGTTATTAAAAGCTCCTTCCAAACTTCGGAGGGGTTTGAAAGAAGAGTCCGAACGGTCCTGAGGATGGCCGAAGTGGTGTTCCCGCCCTTCGCGGGGGGGGCTAGATGATCTTTGGGGGTCCCTCCCAATTCGGCAATTCTCTGGTTGTCCGTCTCTCTTGCTATGGGATGGCTCTTCGGTTCAGACTTCCTCTCGGAATTTATAACTCCACCTCGCGTGTGGCAGGAAACAAGCTGCTTTCGGTTGCTCTAGCCAACAAATCTTGGTTTGTGTCCAACGAGAAGCGATGTGGCGTTCCAGACAAACATCTGGCCAGCTTGTAATTAAGAGACAGAAAAACAGCTCCAGGTGATGACACACGAAAAGCCAGATTTCTTATAGAACATGTCCTGGAGAGAGGCAGAAAATTTTCAGAGACTTTTGCAAAAGTGTGTGTGTGTGGGGGGGGGGAGGTTTAAGCCAGCCACTGCCTTTCCTGGGTCCCCCAATTTGCAGGTGAAGCCCTAAAAGAGACATATATACCTTAAAATCTTCAGTGAAATTTTTGGGGAGATAGGTTTCATCCAGTGGTGAAATTCAATTTTTTTTACTACCGGTTCTGTGGGCGTGGCTTGGTGGGCATGATGTGGCTTGGTGGGCGTGGCAGGGGAAGGATACTGCAAAATCCCCATTCCCTCCCCACTCCTGGGGGAAGGATATTGCAAAATCCCCATTCCCTCCCCACTCTGGGGCCAGCCAGAGGTGGAATTTGCCGGTTCTCCGAACTACTCAAAATTTCCGCTACCAGTTCTCCAGAACCTGTCAGAACTTGCTGGATTTCACCCCTGGTTTCATCCTTATGCACCACTGTTTTCCAGCAGGCTAGCCTTTAAACTGGTTTTTCTCAAAAGTTTGCAGCTTTAAGATGTGTGGACTTCGACTCCCAGAATTCCTCAGCCAGCATCGTGGCTGGGGGAATCATGGGAGTTGAAGTCCACGCATTCTGGGTGGCTGGGAATTCTGGGAATTGAAGCCCACGCATGCTTGCTGGAGGATTCTGGGAGTTGAAGTCCATGCATGCTGTCAGGCTGGGGAATCATGGGAGTTGAAGTCCACGCATGGTGGGTGGCTGGGAATTCTGGGAATTGAAGCCCACGCATGCTTGCTGGAGGATTCTGGGAGTTGAAGTCCATGCATGCTGTTTGGCTGGGGAATCATGGAAGTTGAAGTCCACGCATGCTTGCTGGGGAGTTCTGGGAGTTGAAGTCCACACCTTTTAAAAGTTGGCAAGCTAAAAAACACTATAGTATAGAATCAAAACAAGGTGAGTTTATAAAAGAGAAACACTATTATAAAATCCTCATCTCTAAAAGCTATTGGATTAATCAAAAATGAAAGTTTAATCAAAATTCAAAAGCTGAATGAAATACAGTACTATTAATTAATCTTCCAGGCAGGTTAAATGAATTTTCCATACATTTTCATTTAGCCGATTGATATCCAGAAATCAGAACGAAACAGTAATGCAAGCTTATTTTATCCAGAAATCATCCTGGTGCCACAACCTTTATAGTTGAAATTTCAAAGTGATTTTGTTTTGATTGTACATATCTATAGAGGGAGTCCTCGACTTACGACCGTAATCAAGCCCAAAATTTATGTTGCTATGTGAGGCAATAATTAAGTGAATTTCACCCCGTTTTACGACCTTTCTTGCCAGAGTTGTTAAGTAAATCATTGCAGCGATTGTGAGTAACCTGGTTGTTAAGTGAATCTCGCTTCCTCGTTGACTTTGCTCATCAGAAGGTCGTAAAAGGGGATCACGTGACCCCCCGACCCCGGGACACTGAAACCGTCATAAATACAAGTCAGTTGTCAAGCACCTGACTTCTGATCACGTGACCATGGGGAGACTGCAACAGTCGTTAAGTGTGAAAAAATGTCATAAGTCACTCTTTTCAGTCACATGGTAACTTCGAACGGTCACTAAATGAACTGTTGTAAGTCGAGGACTACTTATATAGTAATAACTGTGCCACGGCTTGCCTTTTTTAAAAAGATGATCCTTCAGGTCTTCTGCTTTTTGGTTACACAAAATAAAAATATGGAACGTAAATTTCCAAAAATTAAGTAAGAACAAATTACAGAGATATTTTATTTGGACATTCAAATATATAGGAAGTCCTCGATTTATGACCACAGTTGAGCCCCAGATATCCATTGCTAAGCGAGATGCTTCTTAAGTGAGTTTTGCCCTATTTTATGACTTTTCTTGACACGGATGTTAAGCGAATCCCTGCTGTGGTTAACTGAATCATGTGGTCATTAAGCGAATCCGGGTCCCCCCATGGATCTTCCTAGTCAGAAGGATGCAAAGGGTGATCTTGGAACAGCACAACTGTCATATGTCGATGCCAGTTGCCAAGTGCCCGAATTTTGAACACATGACTGTAAGGATGCTGTGATGGTCATAAGTGTGACAACCAGTCATAAGATGGATCTTCCTTCTCTGCTTCAGCTGTCCTCCATCCAGGTTTGCTCCAGTTAATCTAAGAGCAAATTTATTTTCTTTCTTTCTTTCTTTCTTTCTTTCTTTCTTTCTTTCTTTCTTTCTTTCTTTCTTTCTTTCTTTCTTTCTTTCTTTCTTTCTTTCTTTCTTTCTTTCTTTCTTTCCTTCCTTCCTTCCTTCCTTTCCTTCCTTCATCTATCCTTCCTTCTTATCTTCCTTCCTGCCTTCCTTCTCGCCTTCTTCCCTTCTTCTATCCTTCCTTCTTATCTTCCTTCCTTCCTTCCTTCCTTCCTTCCTTCCTTCCTTCCTTCCTTCCTTCCTTCCTTCCTTCCTTCCTTTTTTTCTTTTTTTCTTCTCATTCTATTTCTACCTTCTTTCTTTTTATTTCATATTTCTGTTACCGTAGCAGAGACCTTTGATCATTCATATTTAATATACATGTAAATATCCCCAATCCTTTACTCGCAGCCATTCATTTAGTGACGTTCAAAGTTACAACGGCACTGGAAGAGGTGACTTACCCAATTTTCACACTTATGACCATGGCAATTTCCCCGCAATCACGTGATCAAAATACGGGCGCTTGGCAACTGACTCATATTTATGACGGTCGCAGTGTCCCGGGGTCACAAGATCCCGTTTTGTGACTTTCTGGATCAGGAAAGCCAATGGGGGGGAAGCTGGACTTATTTAACAACTGCAGCGATTCACTTAATGACCGTGGCAAAAATAGCTCCTAAAATCAGATGCAACTCACTTAACAACACCTTGCTCAGCGATGGAAATTCTCGTCCCGATTTTGGTTGTAAGTCGAGGACTGCCTATATGACATTTATGCAGTAATCAGTTAGAATGAATCTACAGCTATCGATTAAATTTATCCACATGAAAGAATTTTTCGTGACTCCCTGTTGCTTTTTTTTTTTACTATTTCTGCTAGCAGAGGCTTTTTAAAATAATCTCTATTTAATGTAGGGATGACATTTATATAGCCATGGGTAATCCATGAGAATAAACATTATGAGTATAACTAGAATATAGTTATTGGCTAAATCGTCTTATAACTCCCTGTAGTGAGGTTAATTTTTCTGCCAAAAGGGGTTCCTTGCATTTTTAATTGGCAAATGAACCTGATCTTCGGATAAACGTTTTTCAACAGGGTTTTGCAACGCCAAAATTAACAGCCAGCTAAGAATTAAGTGATTTTTTCCCCCACCTGGGTCAATTTATAGACAATAGATACAGGGAGTCCTCGATTTACGACCATCATTGAGCCCCAAAACGTCTGTTGCTAAGCGAGACAGTTATTAAGTGAATTTACGACCTTTCTTGTCAAGCTGTTAAGCAAATCGCTGCGGTTATTAAGTTAGTGGCATGGTCGTTAAGTGAATCTGGGCTTCCCCATTGACTTTGTACGTCAGAAGGTTGCAAAAGATTATGTGATGACCGGGACGCTGCAACCGTCATAAATATGAGTCAGTTGCCAAGTGTCTGAATTTTGATCACGATGCTGCAACGGTTGTAAGTGTGAAAAAGTCATTTTTTTCAGTGCCACTCTAACTTTGGACACTAAACGAATGGTTGTAAGTCGAGGAATAACTATCTATTTTATTATTTTATTTTATTCAGTTTCTATCACTGCCAAGTGACTTATGAACTTTTTGTGCAAAATTTAAAAAAATAAATGAGGAAACATTTAACATAAACTGTAGAGCTTGGTGGTTTTCTTGCAGACATTTCATGACCCAACTAGGCAACATCATCAGTGATAGAAGGGAGGGGGGTTGTGGAGAGGAGGAGGAGGAGGAGGAGGAAGGAAAGGACTGTGGGGTTCTTGGTGCTCTCTGAACTTGGTTGTTTTGTTGCAGATGTTTCATGACCCAACTAGGCAACATCATCAGTGCTAGAAGGGAGTGGAGGTTGGGGAGAGGAGGAGGAGGAGGAGGAGGAGAAAGGGGGGAGGAGGAGGAAGAGGAGGAGGAGGAGGAGGAGGGAGAAGAAGAGGGCTGTGGAATCCTTGATAGTCTCTGAGCTTGGTTCTTTTCTTGCAGATGTCTCATGACCCAACTAGGGAACATCATCACTGCTAGAAGAGAGAGGGGTTGTGGAGTGGAGAAGGAGGAGGAAGAGGAGGAGGAGGAGAAGAAGGAGGAGGATTGCAGACATTTCATGACCCCTCTCCCTTCTAGCACTGATGATGTTACGTAGTTGGGTCATGAGACGTCTGCAAGAAAAGAACCCAGCTCAGACAGCATTGTTATTAATGGCACTATTTGCTTCTGTCCCTGCCCGTCTCTTTCTTCTCCTTCACCAGGTCCGGCCAATGTGAAGGTAGAGGAAGAGGAAGAAGAAGAAGAAGAAGTGCCTACCGTATCAGGCAAAGTAGATGCCCAGAAGAAGAAAGAAAAATCAAAAGAGGGAAAGAAAGAAAAGAAGAAGCAGCAAGAAGAAAAAGATGGAAAGGAAGCATCTGAGAAGGACGGGAAAGAGGGAACGAAGCAAAGGCAAAGAAAGAAAGAAGGAAATGAGACAAAATCAGAAAGGAGGAAGAAAGAGGAAGGAGAAAAGAACGGCGGCAAAGAGAAACACAGAGGCAGTTCCAGGACACGTGCGAAAACACCCGGAAATCCTAAAGATTCAGCTCGGAAAAAGTGAGCGAAGATGAGAGAAAATTGGGGGGGGGGGGAGAGAGAGAAATAAACCCGGAGGCTTTTTAAAAAGGGGACTTTTTGCACCTTTTCAAGGTCTTCTGAGTGTTTGCATCGCTTTGGACTCATTAAAAAAAATGCTGATTGATAAAAATAAATCTTAAACTTGAGGTCTAGAAACTTGAACAAGCATCTTGAAATCCATGTTGGCAATCTCTTTTGTCCTGTTGCAAAAAAAAGAAAAGAAAAGAAAAGTACAATTGTGAACTCAATTCAGAATATTTAGGGGAAGAAGGATCAAGTGGTTGTTTTTAGCAACTGTATTCATCCAGTGCAATAACTTAATCTGTGAAAATCCTGTTTTGGAAAAAAGTAATATATGGGGAAAATAATTATTATCCCAATGATATGCACAAGAACACGATTGCATGCAAACACTAGGAAAAGTTGCACGCGGCAGGACCCAGCAGGTAGCAAATAAAAATAAATTCAGATTTTTTTTCCAGTGGATTTTGAAAACATCTGTCCAAAAGGCAGATGGTTAATGAGGGTTAAAAATGTATAATTATGCTTTGAAGTCCTAATTTGCTCAAGATTGTCAGGGCTGCCCAGTTTATGGCAACGCTCAGAAAATCAAATTCTTTCCGCGGAAAGAGTGCCTCTAGGCATGTACAGAAGGCCGTTTCGCATTTTAGCATCTGGAGCAAGATGGGTCATCTGCTCCAAGCGATTATTTCAAAGGGAAGTTTTCATTTTTGGGGAAAAAAAAGTTTATAACACAAGGTCAAATACAAATAAAAATTGAGAAAGTTAAAGAGAGAAGAAGAAAAAGGGAGAAAGAAGTCAAAAAGAAAGAAAAAATGGAAGTGACTTCTGATATATATATTTTTCCAGCGCAAAAACACACACAAAAATTACAGCCTCAATTTTTGGCTTTACATTTCTTTGAT
>QLTV01000208.1:231285-241290 GCA_003457575.1 Thermophis baileyi
TTCCTTTCCTTTCCTTTCCTTTCCTTTCCTTTCCTTTCCTTTCCTTTCCTTTCCTTTCCTTTCCTTTCCTTTCCTTTCCTTTCCTTTCGTTTCCTAGTATGATTTGTTAGCTTATCAGTATTCTTGACTATCACTAAGCGTTGTATCTTTTTATTCTTTATTCTCCTTATGTACACTGAGAGCATATACACCAAAGACAAATTCCTTGTGTGTCCAATCACATTTGGCCAATGAAGAATTCTATTCTATTCTATTCTATTCTATTCTATTCTATTCTATTCTATTCTATTCTATTCTATTCTATTCTATTCTATTCTATTCTATTCTATTCTATTCTATTCTATTCTATTATTCTATTCTATTCTATTCTATTCTATTCTATTCTTCCCTTCCCTTCCCTTCCCTTCCCTTTCCTTTTCTTTTCCTTTCCTTTCCTTCTTTCCTTGCCTCTTTTTCTTTTCCTTTCCTCCTTCCCTTCCCTTCTTCTTTCCTTTCTTTTCCTTTTCTTTACTTCTTTCCTTTTCCTTTCCTTTCCTTTCCTCTCCTCTCCTCCTCTCCCCACCCCTTCCCTTTTTTCCCCTTTCCCCCCTTTTTCTTTTCCTTTCTTTTCCTTTCCCTTCCTTTCCCTTCTTGTCCCTTCCCTCAGAATTTTTTTTTCTGAATGAAATTGGACTTCGTTCACAAAACAAATTCCTGGCACGCACTTTGGGGTGGGAGAAATAATTCACTAACTTTATTGTTTGATAGTGTGCATCTCCACTTGTTTTCCAAAGATGTCTAACTCTCTCCCCTGTTTTTTTCACCTCGCCTGACCCTGGAAGAATTTCAGTCCTGCCTCTGTGCAGAACATGGGATAACCAACATTTTTCTGCCAGGGAATTATTTTGTCCATCTTTTTAAAAAGCCTGTTTTTCACCACATCCTGGTCATCAGCCAGCAGCAGGCCCTGTTTCTCAGCAACTGGACACAGAGGCGCATCCGCCAAACAAGGAGCGTTTACAAATCAAAGGCTGTGCAATGGGACCGGACTGTGACACAACTCAAATGCGTTTCTTAGCCATTAATGTTGAGAATCTGTTTTCTTGGGATGCAGATGAGGCATCCCTAAACGGACATCACACCTAGCATGGAGATGGATGAGGAGGAGGAGGAGGAAGGAGGATCCATAGTCCTCTTCCTCTTCCTCCTCTTCGCCCTCCCCTCTAGCACTGGTGATGTTGCCTAGTTGGGTCATAAAACAACTGCAAGAAAGCCACCAAGCCAGTGGGATTCAGCAGGTTCTGACCAGTTCTGGAGAACCGGTAGCGGAAACTTTGAGTAGTTCGGAGAACCGGTAAATACCACCTCTGACTGGCCCCGCCCCCATCTATTCTCTGCCTCCCGAGTCCCAGCTGATTGGGAGGGAATGGGGATATGGGGAGACATCCATTGGTCCTCACCAGGGGTGGGTTCTAACTTACCTCGCTGCCGGTTCGCTTCCTCCCGCGACGCGTGGGCGCGCAGTGCCGAAAAATCCCAAAAAGCCCCCCCCCCAAAAAGGCCAAAAACAAGATGGCGACGCATGCCCTCTCCACAAATTCCACTCCCTTCTAGCACTGATGACATTCCCTAGTAGGGTCATGAAAGGTCTTCAAGAAAACCACCAAGCTCAGAGACCCCCAAAGGACCCCCCAGTTCAACTCAGAGCTGCAAAGATTCTCTTCTATACATTTCTTGTATCTCCTGGGAAGAAAAGGGAGATATACATTTTAAAAAAGGAATACATTAAAAAGCAAAATTCTCTTCTTATCTAACTCAGCTAATTTATAGCCCCTCGGGGATTATCTAAAGAGTGGAAAAGTCCTGAGAGGCGGGGAGACACTCTGTGTGTGTGTGTGTATGTGTGTGTGTGTGTGTGTGTGAATATCTTCAACCCACTGCCCACGGCACGGATGCTATTTTGGCAAAATTAGCAAAGATTTTTTGCAAAGGAATAGAAAGGCAAACATGTAAGTAAGCCGATTTGGGATTTCTAATGCCCACCGCCCCCCAAAGCCACAAATGTCACGAATGTTTGTGCCTCCGCGTGTGTGTCGTGGATGTGTATGAGGCTCTGGTGTGTGTGTGTGTGTGTGTGTGTGTGTTCGTGTGTGGTGTTCAGTTTTGTGTTCCTCCCCTCCTTAACCACAACAAATTGGAAATCGACCCAGGTCAGCAATACACCGGCCAACTTTGCAAAATCATGTCCAAACCATTTAAGAACTGTTCCTCTCTTGCACTCCCCCCACCCCTTAAAATATAAAAAAGAATCAGCTCACTTTCACTTTCTCCACGCTCGTTAGGCAACACCCCCCCCCCGGAGACTTTGAAGTGCCTCCTGTTGGTTTCCCTCGGCTTTCCCAGTGACTCGGATAGCGGCCGGCACTGAACAGGAGCTGAACAGAAGCCAAAAATAGTTTAACTAGAAACTTCAGCTGCTGGGGGGAAACATCACAGTTTGTGTGAAAGAAATGTAGGGGGGAAGAGGGAAATTTCAGGTCTCTGTCAAAAGGTTGTGTGAATCTGTGTGTGTGTGTGTGTGTGTGTGTGTTTGTGTGTGTGCGAGAAGGAATAAAAAAATCACTGCAGTTGCAACAGCACTGAAACAAGGAACTGATGGCCGTGTTTTAATACTTACGACCTTTGCAGATCACGCAATCAGAATTCGGACGCTTGGCAACTGACTCGTATTTATGACGGTCGCAGTGTCCCCTGGTCACGTGATCTCCTTTTGTGACCTTCTGACAAGCAAAGTCAGTGGGGGAAGCCGGGTTCGCTTAACAACTGCAGGAATTGGCTTTACGACTGTGGGCAGAAAGGTCGGAAAATGAGGCAAAACTCACTGAACAACTGTCTCACTTAGCAATGGATATTTTGGGCTCCATTGTGGTCATAAGAAGAGGACTCCCTGTGTCTGCTCTTCCTCCTTCTCATCCTATGATGCATTTACCCCATCCGACCGAGGTTTTCCCCAGCAAATGTGAGAATGCCGGAAACCTCAGTTCTGGATGAACTTTCCAAATCATTAATTTTTATTAATTTTTACAACCAGCAGCCAGTGCCCTTTGTGTCTTTGCTGGATGGGCCAGAAACAGCCTTAAAATAGAATTTCCCCTGGTGCGTCCATCCACAGAAAGCTCCAATAGAGAATCATAGGTGTGGAAGGGACCTCGGAGGTCCTCTAGTCCAACCCACTGCTTGTCTTGTTGGCTGCTTTGTGCCAGTGGGTACAGCTGGATGTCCAGAAAATTAGAGAAAAAAATTAAAAATTCTAACAGAGGGCAGAGATAGAGGTAGTCCTCAATTTACGACCATTCATTTAGTGACCATCTGAAGTTACAACGGCAACCGACTCATATTTATGACAGTTGCAGTGTCCTGGCATCACGTAATCCCCTTTTGCGACCTTCCGACAAACAAAAGCCGGATTCACTTAACAACCGTGTGATTAACTTGACAACTGCAGTGATTCACTTAACGATGGTGTCAAAAAAAGGTCATATAACGGGGCAAAACTCACTCACTGTCTCACTTAGCAACGGAGTTTTGGGGGTAAATCTAACACAGGAGTTGCTCTTTCTCTACTCACACATGTACCCATGGTCACCAAATCGAAAAAAAAAAAATCAGAGTTTAACCTTCCCTACAAAAATGTATGAATATTTTTATTTTACTAGAGAAAAAGAATATCTACGTTTATGGGTGACAGGAAAAAGCCTCGCTGACTTTTTTTGCAGGAAACAGAACAAAAATTAATCATGTTAGGTTTTGATGATGAGAGAAAATAGCTTTAGAAAAAGTTAGCTTTTTTATAATTATGGTTTTGGAGATATATGGGCTAACAGGAAAAAAAAAAGCTAGCTTTTTTTTCCTGTAATTATAAAGAGGTAATTATAAAGTTGTAATTGCTCAGAAGGAATTCAGAAGCAGTGTCTTTCGGCTTGTTTTAATTCTTTCTTTTAGCATTTTGCTGCTTCTTGTTAGCTTTGACCCTATTAGTTTGCATTAATTTTATATGTTCTTTGTTAAAATTTTAAGTCAAAACGTATGCCAGAATTGTGTGTATGGTTTTCCCTTCCACCTTTTTAAAATATATATTTTGGTCACGTTGTTTGTTTCTAGTCTACCATCCTAGGAGCTGCTTCCTAACGTCAGAAGATAGTAAAAAAATGTATTAAATAATAACCCAGTGGTGAAATCCAATTTTGTTTTACGATCAGTTCTGTGGGCGTGGCTTGGTGGGTGTGGCGTGGCTTGGTGGGCGTGGCTTAGTGGGCGTGGCAGGGGAAGGATACTGCAAAATCCCCATTCCCTCCCCACTCCTGGGGGAAGGATATTGCAAAATCCCCATTCCCTCCCCACTCCTGGGGGAAGGATATTGCAAAATCCCCATTCCCTCCCCACTCCTGGGGGAAGGATACTGCAAAATCCCCATTCCCCCCCCCACTCCTGGGGGAAGGATACTGCAAAATCCCCATTCCCTCCCCACTCCTGGGGGAAGGATATTGCAAAATCTCCATTCCCACCCGACTCTGGGGCCAGCCAGAGGTGGTATTTGCTGGTTCTCCGAACTACTCAAAATTTCCGCTACCGGTTCTCCAGAACCTGCTGGATTTCACTCCTGTAATAACCCAACCATCATGATGGAAGGGTGCGTGTAAATAATAAACTAATATTCCTGGTTTGTGTTTGCTCTGTGTTAACCGATTTCTTTTGACCTGTTGAGTCCAGTTCATTAACTAAAGAGTTCCTTTTTCCACCTCGTGAAAAACACAAAATATTTTCTGTGCATCAACGACCAAACACAACAGTGCATTGTCACTTATTAAATAACACTTCGTGGGCCATTGAAATTGGACTTTAAAATAGCTAAATCTGGTTCGGCAGATCAGCAAAAACATACCCAACAACATCTTTGGGTGTGGGGAAAACAGACCGAGAACAGCTAAAATGTTGCATTGTTTTGTGCTGACAATCCATAAAACTTGGTACCAGCTTAAAAAAGGACATTGCAATAGTCCTCGGGTTACGACCACAATTGAGCCCAAAATTTCCATTGCTGAGCGAGACAGTTAAATGAGTTTTGCCCCATTTTACAACTTTTTTGCCACGGTTGTTAAGTGAATCACTGCAGTTGTTAAGTTAGTCACACGGTTGTTAAGCGAATCTGGCTTCCCCATTGACTTTGCTGGTCAGAAGGTCGCAAAAGGGGATCACATGACCCTGGGACACTGCGACCGTCATAAATACAAGTCAGTTGCCAAGTGTTTGAATTTTGATCATGGGAACACGGGGATGTTGCAACAGTGAGAAGTTTGAAAAATGGTTGTAAGGTATTTATTTTCAGCGCCGTTGTAACTTCGAACAGTCACTAAACAAACGGTTATAAGGCGAGGATTACCTGTATTGTTTTCGGGTTGCAAAGACATTCCTTTTTTCTGCTTTGGCTTCCTGGCAAGTGAGCCAGGGAGGAAAGCGAACTGCATTTCTGGCACAGGGTTAAATTCTTAATTTCTTTCGCCTGCATTGAATTACAGGAGATAGCAAATTGGGTAACTGTTAGCTGAGTTTGCAAATTGCTCATGTATTGTGTATTTCCCCCCCTAATTTTCAGGAGGCAAATTCAGACAAACAGCTTGCAGGGAAAGGAATTAGCAGCTGTTTTCGGCGATAAATCTCACATCGAGGGGCTTTTAACGGCTGATCTATCATGCACCTTGAAAGGTTTTGGAGTGTTTCCAAATGAGTAATTCTCTCTTTATGCACTTATTGGAAATGAGCATTCCTTAAGCATAGACACTCTGGGTTTTTGGCATGATTAATAGATGTTATAATGAACAGCACTTTTTTTAGCAGGTGCAACTGAGTTAGGGCATTCTCCAACTAAATGTTTTGGGGATGACTTTATCAAAAATAGAGAGAAAGAGAGAAAGAGAGAAAAGGAGAGGAAAGGGGAGAGAGAGAGAGAGAGAGAGAGAGAGAGAGAGAGAGAGAGAGAGAGAGAGAGACGTTTGGACCTCAACTCCCAGAATTCCCCAGCCAACGTGTTTTAAGAGGGGTGGACTCCAACTCCCAGAATCCCCCAGCCGGCATGCTTTAAGAAGGTGGACTCCAACTCCCAGAATCTCCCAGCTGGCATGCTTTAAGGGAGTGGACTTCAATTCCCAGAATCCTCCAGCCAGCATGCTTTAAGGGGGTGGACTTCAAATCCATTGAAGATGCATGGACTTCAACTCCCAGAATCCCCCAGGAGGTATGCATGGCTTTCAACTCCCAGAATCCCCCCAGGAGGAGAAGGTGGACTCCAACTCCCAGAATCTCCCAGCTGGCATGCTTTAAGGGAGTGGACTTCAATTCCCAGAATCCTCCAGCCAGCATGCTTTAAGGGGGTGGACTTCAATTCCCAGAATCCCCCAGCCGGCATGCTTTAAGAGGGGCTGGACTTCAACTCCCAGAATCCCCCAGCTGGCATGCTTTAAGATGGGTGGACTTCAACTCCCAGAATCCCCCAGCCAGCTATGCTTTAAGAGGGGAGGACTTCCACTCCCAGAATTCCCCATCTGGCATGCTTTAAGAGGGGAGGAGTTCAACTCCAGAATCCCCCAGCCGGCATGCTTTAAGAGGGGAGGACTTCCACTCCCAGAATCCCCCAGCTGGCATGCTTTTAAGAGGGGCTTGGGAATTCTGGGTGTCAAAGTCCCCTCATCTTCCAGCTCCCAAGGCTGGGAAACCCTGATCTAAGCCAAGAACCATGCATTGGGTTTTTGTGTGTGTGTGTAATCTTCCCAGTTCTCAAATCTTGATCTTCCCTGACGTTGTCTCGAACCCGTCACAGGCTGGGAATGTCGTGCCAGAGACCAGGCCAGAGGGTCAGCCCCAGTGGCCTCATGGGATCCCGAATGGCAGGAGAAAAAAGGGGGAAAAGATCACAAAGCAGAATCAGCTGGTAAAGATCAGCCAAGAATATTTTAGATAAAAATGAGAGTGTTGATCACAACTGTCAAACAAGAAGGGTGTGAGAGAGAGACCAGATTAGTGATTCTGTAAACCACAGAAGATCCATCTTGATCCTTTCCCAGCCTCTCTTTGTGGCAATTGTTAGCCTGGCTTCTCCAAATCTATACAGATGTCTTGACTTATGACCATTATTCACACTTACGACCGTTGCAGCATCCCCGTATTTACTTGATCGAAATTCACTTGGCAACTGACTCGTATTTATGACGGTTGCAATGTCCCGGGGTCACGTGATCCCCTTTTGCGACCTACTAACAAGCAAAGTCAATGGGGAAGCCAGATTCACTTAACGACCATGTAACTCACTTAACAACTACAGTGATTCGCTTAACAACTTTGGCAACAAATGTCATAAAATGGGGCAAAACTCATTTAACAAATGTCTCACTTAACAACATAAATTTTAGGCTGAATTGTGGTCGTAACTCGAGGACTACCTGTGTCTTGATTCATGAATTCAACGCTGGTTTTTTCCTCCTCCTTGGATTGGTCTATTCCTGTTTAGTGATCGAACATAAAGATCCCACATTCAGAAGATCTGCAGTCCTCGACTTAGGACCATTAATTTAGCGACTGTGCACAGTTACAACAACAATGAAAAGAGTGATTTTTGACTGGTCCTCGTAGCTATGACCATTGCAGCATCATGACGACAGTCACTTGTCTGAAATGGTATAGGATCATGATCAGGGGGCTGGACTAGAAGACCTCCAAGGTCCCTTCCAGCTCTATTCTGATTCTGACTCTGATCAAAATTTGGGGGCTCGGCAATCGGCCTGTATGTACGACCTTCCCAGCTGGCTTCCGATGAGCAAAGTGAAGGGAGGGGAAACCAGATTCTCTTAACCACCACGTGATTCACTTAACAACCGCAGTGATTTGCTTAACAACTGTGCCAAACAAAGGCTGTAAAATCAGGCCGCGCTCACTTAACAACCACTTTGCTTAGCGATGGAAATTCAGGCCCCAATTGCAGTCGTAAGTCGAGGATTCCCTCCATTCCTAGGCTAAACAATGCAAAAATGTTTTCTGGTAGACGTAAACAGATGAAAATCTGCCTTAATACGAAGCAGGTTTCTTATGCTTTTAGATTTTCAAGTTGGCAAAGAGTCCCCAAATTCCATAATATCCGTATCCATTTCCCCCCATCCATGGCCTCCGTAATTAATCCCAAATATGTATTTAGTTAAGCAAAAGTCTGTCCTACGTTAAACAGCTCGAAAAAGTTTGAACGGCCATCCTGGTGAATTTGACTTTCTTTTTTTTCTGGGGGAGGGGGGGAGGAGAGGGGGGGACGGGACTTGGCTGACTTCGGACGCCGGTTCCAAGTTTTTGTCCAATTTTTGCTGGCTTTGCAATTTCTCCTGCCTATTTTTGATTTAAAAAATCCGTGCGGCCAAGAACATGACTTTTGTACAGCTTCTATTTTAAGATGTTTCTGTTCCAGGGATTAAGGGAGGAATTTGCAAAATTTCAAATATTCTGAGATGGGACGCTGAACGGGGCAGTCTGCGTTGGAAATTATTTTCAGAAAAAAACGCCCCAAATGACCAATGCTTGTCCAAGCGATAATGGACTATTGGATTATTCACTACAACCGTCATAAATATGAATCAATTGGCAAGTGTCTGAATTGTGATCACGTAACTACGGGGATGTTGCAATGGTCGTAAGTGTGAAAAACGGTCACAAGTCCCTTTTTTCAATGCCGTTGGAACTTCAAACGGTCACTAAATGGACTGTTGTAAGTTGAGGACTTCCTATATCATCACTTGTGACCTTCCTGTCTGGCTTCCAACAAGCAAAGTCAATGAAGGAAGCCAGATTCACTTAATGACCGCTTAACTGCAATGATTCACTTAACAACCATGGCCAAAACCATGCTCATACACTATTTAAGACCAGTAAGTATTTTATGACCTCTTTTGGCCATGGTTGTTAAGTGAATC
Organism: Thermophis baileyi; assembly: GCA_003457575.1. Classification (NCBI taxonomy): domain Eukaryota; kingdom Metazoa; phylum Chordata; class Lepidosauria; order Squamata; family Dipsadidae; genus Thermophis; species Thermophis baileyi. The sequence goes on from QLTV01000208.1 coordinate 240,270, forward strand.
ATTGTAGTCCTGTATGTCAGTGCTGTTCAAATGGTCGCTAAACAAATTGTTATAAACCGAGGACAACCTGCGTGTCTGTTCTTCAATCAAGACACACATATTTTAATAATCCGAACATTTCTTACAAATTGTAAATTATAGCCACGTTGTAAGTCCTGCAAAGGAAGCAGGTTTCGGTGGTGCACCACGAAAGAAAAATAGAATTATCTTTTTTTTATTTCCTCCTTGCAAATAATTCCTAGAAATCCTTTGAAGCGGATGGTTTGATGTGAGTCATTCGCTTCTTTCAAAGATCTGTATAAATATGGAAAGTGTGCGAGAAATTGTGATGTGATGGGAACGTGAACCGGTGCTGGTTTCCTCGTCACCCTCTGAAATCGCCCGATAAAAAACGAGCTTCAAAAAACCAAAGAATTCATCACAGGAAAAGCATCAATAAATGGAGGAAAGAATAATCAGAATAAAGCGATTTTTAAAGCTAGGTAAAGAAGCCACAAGAGGGAACCAGGCGGTGTTCAGACAATGCACTGAACCGGGCTAGGTAAAAACAAGCAAAATGGCTTAGCCTTAACCTGGTTCCGATAGGTTAGCCTGTTGTTCACTGCTATCTGTCCGAGGAGCGGACTGCAAAAAGGGCCCAGCCATAGTCCCGCCTTAGGCACGAAAGACAGCTGGGTGACTTTGGGCCAATCACCAGGAGACGGTGAGTTCTAGTCCTGCCTTAGGCACGGAAGCCAGCTGGGTGACTTTGGGCCAATCACCAGGAGATGGTGAGTTCTAGTCCCGCCTTAGGCACAAAAGACGGCTGGGTGACTTTGGGCCAATCACCAGGAGATGGTGAGTTCTAGTCCCGCCTTAGGCACAAAAGACGGCTGGGTGACTTTGGGCCAATCACCAGGAGACGGTGAGTTCTAGTCCCGCCTTAGGCACAGAAGCCGGCTGGGTGACTTTGGGCCAATCACCAGGAGACAGTGCGTTCTAGTCCTGCCTTAGGCACAAAAGAAGTTGAGTGACATTGAAC
>QLTV01000208.1:325882-343714 GCA_003457575.1 Thermophis baileyi
AAGATCATTAACAAAAAACCACAGGGAAAAAACAAAGCCGAAAAAAAGATGGCGAACGCATGCACAGTGCCGAAAGTCGGTTTCTGCGCATTCTCAGAAGGAAAAAAAATTCAAAAAAAATTCAAAAAAAAAATTCAAAAAAAAAATTCAAAAAAAAAATTCAAAAAAAGATGGTGGCCCCCACGGACCGGCACCGACCGATCCGGTTCGGTGATATCATCGTGACATCACCAGCGGGTTGCTACCGGTTCGGGCGAACTGGTCCGGACCGTGAGGAATCCACCCCTGAGAGGGAGGGAGGAAAAGAAGGAAGGAAGGACAGGGAGGGAGGAAAAGAAGGAAGGAAGGAAGGAAGGAAGGAAGGAAGGAAGGAAGGAAGGAAGGAAGGAAGGAAGGAAGGAAGGAAGGAAGGAAGGAAGGAAGGAAGGAAGGAAGTTTTCCAACACTCCCGGCCAGCTTCCCACACAGAAAGTCAATGGGGAAGCCAGCAGGAAGTCAAAAGTCGCTCCCACTCACCGTGCATTTTTGCCCATCTATGATTCTGTTTCTCCCTTTAGGGAAGAAAAGATGTCTGCAAGGATGACCCAAAAGGCCACAGGTTGTCCAATTCCTCCTCCAATCTCAAAAATCCAAAACCATAGAGTAAAGCCTAGAGTGTCAACCTGGGCTGTACAACATAACCTGGACAATTCTCCACCAGCCACGTATTTGAAAGGAACAGGAAGCCGCCTCGTGTCACCCATAAGCCAGCCGAGGCAACAAAAAATTGTGGCTTCTACCAGATGTAAATTCCCCTTCGGACATTCAAGTCTGCCAAGGACAGCAAGACCAGGGCCCTTGCAAAGAATTCTTTAAAAATAGATTAGACAATGGGAGAAAAATGAGGCAGGAAATCTCAAATTAATTGGAATCCCATCAAGCATAATCTCTGCATATCATCAGGGGAGGAATTAGCCTCTTTCTCTGTGTAAGGAAAACATGCCTGCATTGAAATGAGCTTCACCAGCAGAGAAACAACACAAAACTGGGCAAAATTTTAATAAATCATAATTCTGTACAGATCGTCCAAGAGGGGGGAGGAGGAGGAGGAGGAGGAGGAAGAGGAAGAGAAGAAGGAGAGGGAGGACTGTGGGTCTTTGGTGTTGTCTGAGCATGGCGGTTTTCTTGCAGACATTTCATGACCCAACTAGGGAACATCATCAGTGCCAACTAAGTAATGTGGCTGTTAAGTGAATTGCCCTTGATTTAATGAAGTTGTTAAGCAAATCATGTACCGGTAGTTGTTCAGCCAAGCTGGCTTCTCCCATTGACTTGGCTTGTCAGAAGCCGGGAAGGTCACAAACAGGTCTCCGTTAAAGCCTCCAGGTTTTTAATTCAATGCATTTCGTCAAGGTTTCTAGTCCACAATAAATACCGAATGGTGGGGGGCAGGAAAGAGGAAAATTAAACCCAGCCAAACTGACCATTTGCTGTTTTTTCCTCCTGCTTCATCCTTTATATTTTTATAACCTTTAGGCGTTCTGGAGGCAGGGAAGAAAAAAAAAAAAAACCCCAGTGTGTATTTGAGGGTTTTTCGAAATATCCCAGAGATATTTCAGCACTTTGAGGATAATTATAGACTAGGATCCAGTGGCCTGATTTTTCTGCTTCCAAATGCATTTTTCTTGCCTTCTATCCCCTTTCCCCCCCCCCCTCTTATTTTTTTCTTTCTTTCTTCTGGACTGTGTTCTATTTTGGAAACTTTGGCTGAATGGATAATTCACCCTTTTGCGGGTTAAATTGATGGGGGGATTAGATTGCAAGGCTGGGACCATTTTAGTTTCTCTCTTCCCCCCCCCCCATCAAAAGAAGTGGTTACGCCCAGCTTGGACTGTACCACTTCACAGGGAACCGGCCGATGGGAGGGGGGGTGTTTTCCGTAAGCCAAAGCAGATGCCTGCAAAAATTGATTTTAAATTTTTTAAAATTAATTTTAAAAAACAACAACAATTCATTTTGATTTTACTTGTGGGGAAAACCCTCTTCGAGAGGAACACGGCATGCTCCCCCCCCCCCCCGCAAATTCAGAGAAGGAAAACTCCTTCCAACTGTTTTCCCTTTAAATGATCAGAATAGGAGCAGTCCACGAAGTCCTCAGTTTACAACGGTCGTCTTAGCAACCGTCCAAAAAGATAACGGCACGGGGAAAAAAGGGACTTGAAATGGGTCCTCGGGCTTACGACTGTTGGTTTAGTGACTGTTCGAAGTTGCAACAGCGCTGAAAGAAAAAGGGGCTTGCAACTGGTCCTCACATTTACAACCGGCACAGTATGTCCGCGGTCAAGTGATCCAAATCCGGGCGCTGACAACGGAATGTATTTATGACGGTTTACAGCGTTCTGACAAGCCAAGTCGATGGTGGAAATTGGATTTGCTTAATGACCGTATGATTCACTTAACAGCTGCAGTGATTTGTTTTGCAAGCGTGGCAGTAAAAATCTTAATATCGGGTGTGATTTGCTTAATGACCATAATGGAGGCTCACAGCAAGGGCGTCCGTAAGTCGAGGACTGCCGGGACTGAAATAACCAGGATGGTATAAGGTTTCCTGCCTTGAGCAGGAGGTTGGATTAGTGGACTAGAAGACCTTTTAGGTCCCTTCCAGCCCTATGATTCTATACAGGGAGTCCTCGAATTATGACCACAATTGAGCACCAAATTTCCATTGCTAGGCGAGACATCTGTGAAGTGAGTTTTGCTCCATTTTATGACCTTTCTTGCCACCATTGTCAAGGGTATCACTGCCGTCGTTAAGTTAGTCACACAGCTGTTAAGTGAATCTGGCTTCTCCATTGACTTTGCTGGTCAGAAGGTCGCAAAAGGGGATCACTTGACCCCAGGGACACAGCGACCGTCATAAATATGAGTCAGTTACCAAGTGTCTGAATTTTGATCATGTGACTCTGTGGATGCTGCAACGGTTGTAAATGTGAAAAACGGTCATAAGTCCCTTTTTTCAGGGCCGTTGTAACTTCGAACGGTCACTAAACGAACGGTTGAAAGCTGAGGACTACCAGTAGTAGCCATCCACGTTGTCCTTGACTTACAACCGTTTGGTTTAGCGACCAGTTCAAAATGACGACGGCACGGAAAAAAGGGACTTGTGACCGATCCTCGCATTTACAACCATCGCTTGATCTAAATCCCGGCGCTTGGAAACGGAATGCCTTTAGGACGGTTGCAGGATCCTGGGATCAAGTGATCTCCCTTGGCGACCTTCCCAGCCGGATTCCCACAACCCAAGTCAATGGGGCAGTGGTTCTCAACCTTTCTAATGCCGCGACCCCCACCCCGCCGCGCGCAGAGGGTAAAATAACCCAAATGGCGGCGTCCAGGCGGGTGGGCGAAGTCTCCCGCTTCCGTGGCTACCGGCTGTCCGGCGACCCGCAGGCACGGCTGAACTGGGAGCATTTCCAAGATGGCGGGCTAGCACGCGCGGTGACCCCTGTGAAAAGGTCGTTCGACCCCCAAAGGGGTCGCGACCCACAGGTTGAGAACTGCTGCAATGGGGGGAAGCCGGATTTGCTTAACGACCGTGTGATTCACTTAACAGCTGTGGTGATCCGCTTCAGAAGCCTGGCCCCGAAAGGTCGTAAAACCGAAACGGCCCCACTTTAAATAATTTGGCAGCGGAGAAGGCAAAACTTCGCGGCAGGATTTGGCACAACCGGCGCTGTCCCCAGATCGCCAAGCCAGAAGATTCCTTTGATCATGGCAGCCAGACCACGCGGGGTTTGGTCGTGCCAGAAATACTCCAATTTATTGGAAAATCACTGAAGTCCAAAAAAACCTCTGTCAGACAAACCTTCCCGGTCAAAATAGAACCGACCTCCGGTTGTAATTTAGAAGCCTGCCCCACCCCCGCCCCGTTTTTCCACTGGGCGTCACCCCAAAATGCGGAAGAGGGACAATTTGTCCCATTCCTGAATTAATTTATTCTGGATTAAAATATTATTTTCACCGTGCAGTTCGGCGAAACCTGCAAAAGCGTTGCATTTTGTGGGATTTTATTTTGCATTCAGCCCAAAGACCCTTTTTGGGGGGTCAGGGAGACCCTTCCCCCCCTTATAAGCATCGCCAAAGTTGGGCCCCTTTTTGGCATCTGGGATGAAAAGGGAAAAGAGACCACAAAGAGATCACCGCAAATCTGGAAAGCCCAGAATGAGGGAGATAGCAATAGCAATAGCACTTAGACTTATATACCGCTTTACAGTGCTTTACAGCACTCTCTAAGCGGTTCACAGAGTCAGCATATTGCCCCCAACAATCTGGGTCCTCATTTTACCCACCTCGGAAGGATGGAAGGCTGAGTCAACCTTGAGCCGGTGAGATTTGAACCGCTGAACTGCTGAACAGTCAGCTGAAGTAGCCTGCAGTACTGCACTCTAACCACTGCGCCACCTCGGCTCTATATCGGCCACTCTAGATCGGGTGGCCAGATCGCCTTTTAATCTTCAAAACTTAAAAAATAATAATAAGATTTTCCTGCCACAGGTTTTAAAAAACAGAAGGATAGTTGGAAATTGGATTCAAGCAATTCCAGATCTCTGATTCTGAGTTCCAGCAGTTCAAATTCAGGGGGGGGGGGGGGGGAGAATTATTTTTCAAGTTAGTTTTGAGTCTCCGTGGTTTCTGATTTCCCGCCACACTAGGTAATCCTCATTTTACGATCCCAATTGGGATCTGCATTTTTGTTGTTAAGCAAGGCAGCGGTTCAGGGAGCCACGCCCACTTTTGTAAACCTTTTTGCCACGGTTGTTAAGTGAATCCCTGCAGTTGTTAAGTGAATCATAGCATTGTTAAATGAATCTGACTTCTCTTTGCTTGTTGGAAGCTGGCTGGGAAGGTCGCCACCAGGTGATCCCTGGAGGCTGCAACCGTCATAAATACATACCGGTTGCCAGGTGCCTGAATTTTGATCCCTGTGATAGTCATAAGTATGAGGACCAGTCCTAAGCCACTTCCTTCTGTACAATTGGAAGCTCAAATGGTTACTAAATGAATGTGTGTAAGACAGGGATTGCCTGTAATATATTGGAAATGACTTTTCCCTCCTGCTTGGAGAATTTCTCTTGAGCTCACCCAGGTCTCGCCTGCATTTTTTTCAGGGTCTCAAATCAAAGGACTAATTTAGGTACTCCTCGACTTATGACCTAATTCTGACGCTAAGCAGGACAGTTGCTCAGTGAGTTTTGTCCCATTTTACCCCCTTTCTTCCCACAGTTGTTAAATGAATCACTGTAGTTGTTAACTTAGCCACATGGTTGTTAAGTGAACCTGGCTTCACCCTTGACTTTGCTTATCAGAAGGTCACAAAAGGGGATCATGTGACCTCTTGATACTATTACCGTCATAAATGTGAGTCGTTTGCCAAGCGTCCAAATTTTGCTCATGTGACCATAAGGATACTATAAGTGTGAAAAATTGTTATGCATCACTCTTTTCAGTGCCATTGTAACTTTGAATGGTCACTAAATGAATGAATGAATTCTCCAGCCTGCATATTGGACCTCAACTCCCCAGCCATGCCGGCATGGTGGAGTGGACTTCGACTCCCAGAATTAGCAATAGCAATAGCACTTATATACCGCTTTATAGTGCTTTACAGCCCTCTCTAAGCGGTTCACAGAGTCAGCATATTGCCCCCAACAATCTGGGTCCTCATTTTACCCACCTCAGAAGGATGGAAGGCTGAGTCAACCTTGAGCCGGTGAGATTTGAACTGCTGAACTGCAGCTAGCAGTCAGCTGAAGTAGCCTGCAGTGCTGCACTCTAACCACTGCGCCACCTCGGCTCGAGAATTCCCCAGCCGGCATGGTGGACTTCAACTCCCATAATTCCCCAACCGGCATGGTGGACTTCGACTCCCATAATTCCCCAACCGGCATGGTGGACTTCAACTCCCAGAATTCCCCAACCAGCATGGTGGACTTTAACTCCCAGAATTCCCCAGCCAGCATGGTGGACTTCAACTCCCAGAATTCCCCAGCCGGCATGGTGGACTTTGACTCCCAGAATTCCCCAGCCGGCATGGTGGACTTCGACTCCCAGAATTCCCCAACCGGCATGGTGGACTTCAACTCCCAGAATTCCCCAGCCAGCATGGTGGACTTCAACTCCCAGAATTCCCCAGCTGGCATGGAATTCTGGGAGTGGAAGTCCTCCTGTCTTCAACTGGCTGAATTGGAGAAACTCTTTGAGGAATCCTCTTTCAATTAAAAAATCTGACCAAAACCACAACCTGTTGCTTCCAAGTCGGGTGTGGCATCCTTGGACTCTGCCAGTTTTTATAAATGGCCATGCAGAAATTAAAGATGCTTTTTGGAATAAAAGAGGATCCTTTTTGTGAATGGCTCACCTGCGGAGGCCGGTCTGGAATCCAGCCAGAGGAAAATCCAGCGCTTCCATTTCCTGACTGATTCTCCTTGTCTGCCAGGTGATTCACCCTCGCGATGCCAAAGCGGGCTGTTCTTTTTATTTTATTATGATGGATTTTTGATGGAGCTTTGCGTAATTTTTCGGGCTGTTCATTGATGTGGTCCGAGCGGCATCGGATTCCGAGGTATATTACAGATTTTCAGCTCGCTTGAAAGGAAGGAAACGTTTGTGTTGGCCCGGCGTTTTGGAATAATAAATTAAAAACTCAGCAATCCGTTTCAGACAATATTGGTGGGAATTTGGAGGCAACTTTCTCTCTTCTTTTCTCTCTCTCTTTCTCTGTCTCATTCTCTCTCTTCTCTCTCTCTCTCTCTTTTTCTTTCTTTCTCTGCTTCTCTCTCTTTCTCTCTGTCCTTTTCTTTATCTCTTTTTTTCGCTTCCTCACTTTCTCTCTCTCCTTCTGTCTCCTCTCTTTTCTTTTTCTCTCTTTCTCTCTCTCTCTCTCTCTCTTTCTCTCTGTTCCACTCTTTGTCTCTTTCTTTCTCTTCCTCTCTCTTCGGCTCTTTCCCTCTCTCTTCCTCTTTCTCTCTCTTTCTTTGTCTTCCTCTTTCTCTGTTTCTCTCTATCTTTTGCTTTCTCTCTTTCTCTCTTTCTCTCTCTCTCTCTCTCTCTTTCTGTTTCACTCTCTCAATCCCTCCCTCCCTCCCTCCCTCCCCCCTCTCTCTTCTGTGTGTCATCCAGAAATTTAGTGAATTTAGTCAGAGACCGAATTGAGCTTGCGAAGGTAATTTTGCCATCTCTTTTCCTTTTTTTAGCTTAAAAAAGAAACTGTAAGAGAGAAGACTGGCATTCAGCCATCACAGTGATTAAACCTGTTCCGGAGATAGGAGGTAGTAGTCCTCGACTTACAACCACAACTGGGACCTGAACCTCCATTGCTAAGCAAGGTGGTTGTTAAGTGAGCCATGCCCTATTTTACGATGTTTTTTTTGCCATGGTTGTTAAGTGAATCACTTCAGTTAAGCGATTCATGTGGTCATTAAGTGAATCCGGTTTCTCTCATTGACTCTGCTTGTCAGGAGCAGGCTGGGAATGTGGCGAAAAGGGATCATGTGACCCCAGGACAGTGCAACTGTCATAAGTCCATGCCAGTTGCCCAGCTTCCGAATTTTGATCAAGTGACCATGGAGATGCTGCAATGGTCATAAGTGCAAGGACCACTCACTTTTCTCAGGGCAGTCGTAATTTTGGGCGGTCACTAAATGACTGCCTGTATCCAATTTCCAGAGGCAGAGAGAAGTATAGCAAAAGTCTGGCTGGGGAATTCTGAGAGTTGAAGTCCAGAAGTCTTCAATTTGCAAGGTTAAGAAACACTGAGCCAGATTTTTAAAATAGGTCAAGACTGTAAATTTCCAGAGTTTGTACATAAGTAAAAATCTCTCTCATTTGTGCACTTACAAAAGACCTGAAATGTTGTTGTTGTTATTACACAGAATTTTCCGTGTTTCCTCATTTGCTAACCAATTAGAAATGTACACCAGGAAAACTTCGGACAGAAATAGAAGTTCTGTATAAGCAGGCTTTATATTAAGAGAAAGTGTTTGCAAAAAATAAAAATCAAAAAATAGTTCCCCTTAGCGAATAAAAATAAAATTAAAATAGGCCCTTGAGAAGTATCATACATTCAGGTGCCTTCCTGATAATATAATGCATTTGTTTTTGGAGGATTTTTTTTGTTTTAAAAGTCATAATAAGCCATCTTAAATTGGTATATTCACAAAAAAATAGAAATGGGGAAATTCAGGCATCCTTGATAACTAGACCCGATGTTTACAGGTAGTCCTTGACTTATGACCACAATTCAGCCCAAAACGTCTGTTGGTAAGCAAAACAGTTGTGAAGTGAATTCTGCCCCATTTTACGACCTTTTGTGCCACAGTCATTAAATGAATCATTGCAATTGTTAAGGACTGTTAAGGGAATCTGGTTTCCATATCAACTTTGTTGTCAGAAGGTCGCAAAAGGGGATCACATGACCCCGGGACACTGCAACCATCATAAATACGAGTCAGTTGCCGAACACCCAAATTTTGATCATATAACTATGGAGATCCTGCAACAGTTGTAAGTGTGAAAAATGGTCGTAAGTCCCTTTTTTCAGTGCCGTTGTTAAGTTTGAACGGTCACTAAATGAACTGTTGTAAGCCGAGGTCTACCTGCACTGCACATAGAAAAGTGGGCTGCGTTAAAGGAAGGTTGGCAGATGAGATGAATATTATTATTTATAATTAATAATTATTAACTAGACCACTGCAAGATTAATCTGACTCCATCGATCAATGTTGAATCCGAAATCTGATGATTAATAGAGAAGCTGTGCAGAAAATTGGGGGGTGGAATTGATTTATCAAGAGTTATTTGCCAATTTTATAGCACTTTTTAGGTTTATAGAATTAAGAGCAATGTGAGCATGTGACTTTAGAGAGGGAGGTTGACATATATTTGTCCTTAAAACTGCTCTGAGGAATATTGGAAGTGTCTGTATCAGTGTGTCTCTATTTTGGCATCCTTTAAGAGGGGAGGACCAACTCCCAGAATCCCCCAGCCGGCATGCTTTAAGAGGGGAGGACTTCAACTCCCAGAATCCCCCAGCTGGCATGCTTTAAGAGGGGTGGACTTCAACTCCCAGAATTCCCCATCCACCATGCTTTAAGAGGGGTGGACTCCAACTCCCAGAATTCCCCAGCCAGCTGCTTTAAGATGGGAGGACTTCAACTCCCAGAATTCACCAGCCAACATGGCTGGCTGGGGAATTCTGGGAATTGAAGTCCACACCTCTTGAAACTGCCAAGGTTGATGTAAACTGGTCTATATCATTTTTTCCCTTTCCTCTGATTTCTACAGCTGGCCCCTCTCATCAAACAACTCTGTGCATCTCACAATTCAAAACATATATGGATAGTCCTCAACTTACGATCACAATTGAGCCAAAAATTTATGTTGCTGAGACGTTTGTTAAGTGTGTTTTGCCCTTCTTTGCGACCTTTTTTACCGCAGTTGTTAAATGAATCACTGCAGTTGTTAAGTTAGCAACTTGGTTGCTAAGCGAATATGGCTTCTCCGCTGACTTTGGTTGCAAAAGGGGATTGCATTACCCCAGGATGCTGTGACCGTCATAAATATGAGATAGTTGCCTAGGGTCCCAATTTGGATCACGTGACCCTGAGGATGATGCAATGGTTGTTATAACTTCAAATGGTCACTAAATGAACTGTTGGAGTACCTTAAAGGAATACCTTAAATTTAATATCTTAAAAGCATATTCTACTTCACCTTTTTTTTTTGTTTTCTTGCAGTTTTTCTTCTTTCTTTGAATTTTTTTATCTTTCTACTTTATATTCTAGGTGCATCTTAGTCGATTGTCACCATTATTATGATAGTTTTATCCTACCTTTAATTAATTACTCCAGGTGACAAACATACCCAATACTCCTTCCTCTTCCTCCTGTTTACCCCACAACAACAACCCTGTGAGGTAGGCTGGATTGAGAAAGAGGGATTTAGCCCAAAGTCAACCAACCAACTTTCATACGGGACTATGCGGGACTAGAATTCACCATCTCCTGGTGATTGGCCCAAAGCTACTAGCTGGCTTTTATGATTAGGTGGGACTAGAACTCACAGCTGCCTGGTGATTGGGCCAAAGATACCCAGCTGGCGTTCATTATCTAAGTCGGGACTAGAACTCACAGCTGCCTGGTGATTGGACCAAAGTCACCCAGCTGACTTTGATGGCTAAGGCGGGACTAGAACTCCTTGTCACCTGCTGATTGGCCCAAACTCACCCAGCCACTTTTCATGCCTAGAGCAGAACCAGAACTCACCATCTCCAGGTACGCCACGTACGGTTGCTTTCAGTCTGAGTTGTCCGGTTTGGGGCTTTGCATTGTTTTAATCATTAATAATATTATATAAGCAGCCCAGAGTCCATTGGGGTGGGCGGCTAGATTAAATAATAATAATTATCATAATAACCTGCCCTTTGAAAGAAGGTCAGTGTGCATGCTGTTATTTATGTTGATCGGAGGTTGAGATTTCTTTAGTAAATGTGTGAAACACTCAAGTTCTAGGAAGAAAGTACAGAACGGCCTTTCCCAGTCTTTGGCCGCTGGAAGATGTGTGAATCTGGATTCTCAGATTTCTCCAGCCAGCATGTTTTAAGATCCAAGGACTTCAACTCCCATCTCCAAGTTGCCAAGATTGACCAATACCCCTCTAGCCAAGAAGATAAGAAAATATGCCTCTCCATGTTCAGATATAAAAATATAAATGTTCAGATATTTTAAAAAAACCATTTCTCTCTCCTCTTTCTTTCTTTCATTCATTCTTTCTTTCATTGTTCTTCCTTCCTTCTTCCTTTCTTCCTTCGTTCCTATCTTCCTTTCACTTCCTTTCTTCCTATCTTCCTTCCTATCTTCCTTCCTTCCTCTCTCTCTCTCTTTTTTCTTTTCTTCCTTCTTCCTTCCTTCCTTCCTCTTCCTTTCACTTCCTTCCTTCCTCTCTCTCTCTCTTTCTTTCTTTTTTCTTTCCTTCCTTCCTTCCTTTCACTTCCTTCCTTCTTCTTTTTCTTCCTTCCTTCCTATCTTCCTTTCACTTCCTTCCTTCCTTCCTTCCTTCCTTCCTTCCTTCCTTCCTTCCTTCCTTCCTTCCTTCCCTCCTTTCTTTCATTTATTTATTTATTTATTTATTTATTTGTTTGTTTGTTTGTTTGTTTAATTATTTATTTAATTATTTAATTTATATTGCCGCCTATTCGCCCATGGCGACTCAAGGTGGCTTACAGAATATAAAACCTCATTTAAAACAATAAAACTAATAAAAAAGAATCAAATAAATTAATATAATAAAATATAATCACCCCCTGCCCCGGCAACAGCAGATCACACGATCACACAATTTAATGGGCTCCATCCCGCTCTGGGTTCCCCAGGCCCTCTGGCAGAACCAGGTCTTCAGCGCCTTCCGGAAGAGAATTAGAGTGGGGGCCATTCTAATCTCTGGGGGAAGGATGTTCCAGAGAGAGGGGGCCACCACGGAGAAGGCCCTTCTCCTGGGTCCCACCAGGTGTATCTCCCTCGGGGATGGGACCATCAGCATTCCCTGCCTCCCCGCTCTGATGGGTCAGGTAGATGTGACCGGCAAGAGACGGTCCCTCAGGTAACCTGGTCCCAAGCCATGAAGGGCTTTAAAGGTGACAACCAGCACACCTTGAATTGCACCCGGAAGCAGATCGGCAGCCAATGCAGCTCCCGCTGGAGAGGTGTGATACATATGCACACCGGGGTCTGCACAAAACCATGCGGGCCACTGCATTTTGCACCAACTGGAGCTTCCTTCTTTCTTTCTTTCTTTCTTTCTTTCTTTCTTTCTTTCTTTCTTTCTTTCTTTCTTTCTTTCTTTCTTTCTTTCTTTCTTTCCTTCCTTCCTTCCTTCCTTCCTTCCTTCCTTTCACTTTCTTACTTTCCTCCTTTCATCTTTCTTTCTTTCTTTCCTTCCTTCCTTCCTTCCTTCCTTCTTTCCTTCCTTTTATTTTCTTTCTTTTTTTCTTTCTTTCTTTTTTTTTTTCTTTTTTTTTTTCTTTCTTTCTTTCTTTCTTTCTTTCTTTCTTTCTTTCTTTCTTTTTCTTTCTTTCTTTCTTCCTTCACCCAGATAACTCTGGGCGGCTAAATCACTTGGAGTTCAGAAAGTAGGTTTTCAGGAAGGTGAATGCGACGGATGGAACGTTTGCCTTTCCTCTGATTCATGGATAGATTTTGCTGAAAATTTGCCTGTGGGAATCTCAGAGGACCGGAGATCCAGGAAGATAAATGGACTTGTCGCTTGGCAGTCTAGGAATCGATCGATCCTTTAAACAAATGTCCTAGAAGTGGAAGAAAAACTTTTTTTTTAAAAAAAGAGATCATAATATATAGGTAGTCCTTGACTTACAACCACGACTGAGCCCAAAATTTCTGTCGCTAACCAGAGAGCTGTTAAGTGAGTTTTGCCCCGTTTTACAACCTTTCCTGCTCTGTTGTTAAGCGAATCACTGCAGTTGTGAAGTTAGCCACATTGTTGTGGAGTGAATCTGGCTTCCTTATTTGACTTTGCTCGTCAGACGGTCGCTAAAGGGGATCACATGACCCCAGGACAATGCAACCGTCATAACTATGAGTCAGTTGCCAAGCGTTTGAATTCTGATCTTGTGACCAATGGTTGGAAGGGTGAAGAACAGTCATAAGTCTCTTTTTTCAATGCAGTTGCAACTTTGAATGGTCATTAAATGTATAAGCCATTTTCGCTAAGGCTAACTTAGTTTGTTCCTCTCTCTATTTTTACTGCAAACCACACAACCAACCGGGCAAAAAACCTTGACTGTTTAGCCATGTTCTAATTTTATCCCTTTCCCCCCTGTTTTTTCTTCTTCTTCTTCTTCTTCTTTTTATACCCTGTGTGTTTATGACACCATGATTATAGCTTTCTGTCCTGGGAAAACAAACTGGTTTTATTTAAACTGCAAATGAGAGTTGCAAAGAACAAACTCGGCTTTCAGAGCAGCTGAGGCTGGGAAGAAACCGGCTTGCTAATTACAACCGAAAGGGAGGAAGGCTCTTCTAAATTCACCCCTTCTAATTTTGGGGTGCGGCAGAACAGCGGTTCAAATTTGGAGATTGTAGCTTTTGGGCCTCCTCTATGTGTTAATGGCCTGGTGTCAAACTGGCAGAAAGCGTGGCCTGTAATCACTAAAATAGATGTTCCCGTTAGCTTAAAAAGGACATTCCTGCCCAGCACAGCAATAAAAAGGCTTGTTGTCTTCACACAGTTGTGAAGGACCCTTGTGAACTTCCAGGAGACATCCACAAGGCTTGCTCTGGAGAGAAGAGGGGCTTTGTAGCTCAGGGTTGAGCTGTGGGGTCCTCTGAGCTTAGGGGTTTTCTTGCAGACGTTTTCATGACCCAACTAGGGAACATCATCAGTGCTAGAAGGAAGGGTGGCTTTGTGGAGAGGAGGAGGAGGAAGATTGTGGGGTCCCTGGGGCTCTCTGAGCTTGGTGGTTTCTTGGAGACATTCCATGACCCAACTAGGGAACATCATCAATGCTACAAGGGAGTGGGGTGTGCAGAGAGGAGGAGGAGGAGAAGGAGAAGAAGGAGAAGGAGAAGAAGGAGAAGGAGAAGGAGAAGGAGAAGGAGAAGGAGAAGGAGAAGGAGAAGGAGAAGGAGAAGGAGAAGGAGAAGGAGGAGAACTGTGGGGTCCTTGGTGCTCTCTGAGCTTGGTGGTTTCCTTGCAGACATTCCATGACCCAACTAGGTAACATCATCAGTGCTAGAAGGGAGTAGTAGTAGTAGGAGGAGGAGGAGGAGGGGTGGGGAGGAGGACTGTGGGGCCCTTGGTACATTCTGAGCTTGGTGCTTTTCTTACAGATGTTTGCAGTGTTTAGTTCCAGTCTCCGGCCAAAAAAAAAACCCTTTAGGCAAATGGATTCGCTTAACGACCTCAGTCTTCGTTTAACAATCATGGTGTTCGCTTAACGACAGCCATGTTCACTTAACAGCCATTGTCAAAACCGATTGCAACTTCGAATCTGATCCTATGGTGCCTCAACTTATAACCGCCATGACTTACGACCGTGATTCCGGGCTCCATGGTGGTCGTAAGTCGAGGACTACCTGTAGATCCGTTTTAAAGAGCCTTCGATGGTTCTTCGCTTCACCTTCCACCTCGTTATTCTCCTGCGCAGTCAGCAAATCTGGTCTCTTGGTTTCCGCCTTGACTTATGTCCAGTTCACGCTTCCCTCCTGTTATTTTAAACAATTATTAATCAGACAGACCTGTAAAAGAAAAAATACAATAATTGTTCAGTCTCATTCTATCCACAGAGTGGGAGATCTGTGTTTTATTCCTCTTAATGCCACTTAGGTATATATTTCTAATTTATTTGTTTATTCAATTTTTGTGCTACAAGAAAATCTTAGGAGAATTAGCACAAAACACACTTGCTGCTTCATACACAGGTAGTCCTTGACTTACAACAGTTCACTTACTGACCGTTCAAAGTTACAACTGCATTTAAAAAAAAGTGACTTATGACCGTTTTTCACACATACGGCCGTTGTAGCATCCCTGTGGTCACGTGGTCAAAATTCAGAGGCTTGGCAACTGAGTTGTGTTTATGACGGTTGCAGCATCCCGGGGTCACGTGATCCCCTTTTGCGACCTTTTGAGAAGCAAAATCAAGGGGGCAGCCAGATTCACTTAACAACCGTGTTACTAACTTAACCACTAAAGTGATTCACTTAACAACGGCAGGAAAGGTTGCAAAAAGAGTCAAAATTCCCTTAATAACTGTCTGGCTTAGAAATGGAAATTTGGGCTCAATTGTGGTCATAAGTCAAGGACTACCTGTACAGAGTTTAGGCCCCTGGCCTCGGTAGGCGTTAGCATTGATTCTAATCAGGGTTTGCGGACAAAGCCCTCATGAGCTGATTCAGCCATTACACTAAGCTGTAAACCAAGGTTGACTTCGTGCAATCGAGCTAAACCAAATCACATCATGGTTCAAAACAATGCAAGAGTTTAACTGATTACAGTGTTGGTAGCATCTGGAGTGGGACTTTCTCTGTGTACCTGGAGAGGCCAACGATTGGACCTGAGACCTTCTGGTTGACTTGAGGTCATCAAGGATTGAATCTGAGACTTTCTGGTTGATTGGAGAAGAATTTTTGAGGTCATCAAGGACCAAACCTGAGACCTTCTGGTTGATGTGGATCTTTGAAGTCATCAAGGATTGAAGTTGAGACCTTCTGGGTTATTTGGGAAGAATCTTTGAGGTCATCAAGGACTAAATTTTCTGGTTGATGTGGATCTTTGAAGTCATCAAGGATTAAAGTTGAGACCTTCTGGTTGACTTGTATCTCCAAGGTCATCAAAGACCAAATCTGAGACCTTCTGGTTGACGGGAAGGACCTTTGAAGTTATCAAGGCTTGGATCTGAGACCTTTGAAGCCATCAAGGACCAAATCTGGTTGTTGAGGACATCAAGAATAGACTTTGAGATCTTCTGGTTGATTTGGATCTTCAAGATCATCAAGGACTGAGTCTGAGACGTTCTGGTTGATTTGGAAAGAATTTTGGAGGTCATCAAGGACTGAACCAGGTTGACTTGGCAGGGATCTTCAAGGTCATGTAGTCCAACCCGTATCCACACAGCAGCGCTCCATAAACCTATCCCGAACCAGAGGAATCCAACCCCTGTTTCAATGAGGGGGAAACACACACACAATCACACATAGGTTTGGCAGACTGTCCATTGCTTAACTGCTCTTCCTATCAAGATGTCCCTTCTGAGATTCCACCTACAAATGGATTTGGCTACAAGAGGTTGTGATGCAAGGAAGAATATTCCTGATTCGGCCCCTTCATGGTGTTACTACCACTTTAATTTTTGCTTATCCATGTGCAATATTTATTCACTCCTACACACACACACACACACACACACACACACACACACACACACACACACACCACAACAAGGAACGGAAGAATTGTGTAGACTAAATAACAATATCGGCTCATGAAATATGTAACAGGTTAGTCCTCTTCTTACGACCACAATTGAGCCCAAAATTTCCATTGCTAAGCAAGACGGTTGTAAGTGAGTTTTGCCCCATTTTACAACCTTTGTTGGCACAGTTGTTAAGCGAACCACTGTGGTTGTGAGGTTGGTCACACGGTGGTTAAGAGAATTCAGCTTCCCCATTGACTTTGCCTGGTTCGAAGGTCGCAAAAGGGGATCACGTGACCCCCCTCTGGGACGCTGCGACCGTCATATATATGAACCGTTTGCCGAGCATCCAAATTCTGATCACGTGTCCATGGGGATGCTTGCAATGGTCGTAAGTATGAGGACTGCTTGTAAGTCACTTTTTTCAGTGCCATTGTAGCTTTGCTCACTAATCGAAAGGTTTTTAAGTTGAGACTAGCCGTAATTTACATGGAGTTTGCTACTGGTATCCGAGTTACAGAAAGCTCTGAGAATCCAGGATAAAATTAGACATTTTTCAAACGCAAATCTGCGTCCAAATTTTGGTTAATGACTTAACACATTCCTTTTTTTTCTCTCTTTTTTTTCACCAATGTATTTAAAGAAGAAAAGAAAAAATTGCTGTTCCGGCTTGCTGCATAGAGGCCAAATTACACATTACACAACAATTTCTTCTTTACCACTTTTCCTGACTATTTTTTTTTTTAAGCTTCTTTTTAAATGAAAAGCAGCTGCAGCAGAAGGCAGAACAGGGACCTAGAATTTAACCCGTTCCCGACCAATTTATTCAAAATAAATCAAAGCGGCCGCAAGTGAAACTCGGGTTTTCTTGCAAACTGGGATTTGGGAAATTCTGTAAATTGAGATTTCAGAAAACTGAGATTTCAGAAAACTGAGATTTCAGAAAACCGAGCTTCGTACAGGTGGTTCTTGACTTACGACCACAATTGAGCACTGAATTTCTGTTGCTAAGCGAGACATTTGATGACCTTTCTTGCCACCGTTGTTAAGTGAATCACTGCAATTTTTAAGTTAGCATCATGGTTGTTAAGTGAATCCGGCTTCCCCATTGACTTTGCTTGTCAGAAGGTCGCAAAAGGGGGATCACGTGACCCCGGGACACTGTGACCGTCATAAATATGAGTCAGGTGCCAAGCTTCTAAATTTTGCTCACGTGACTACGGGGATGCTGCAAGGGTCGTAAGTGTGAAAAACGGTCCTAAGTCATTTTTTTCAGTACTGTTGTAACTTGGAACGGTCACTAAATGAACCCCCTGTAGTTTGTTGTGGGGATGCAGCCCCCAAAATTCACATTTCTTTTCTCCTCTTTGCCAGTGAGTGGGTCATCCGGCCTGGATTCATTGACCCTCGAGGTTGATATTGAACCAAAGGGGAAATATTAATCTGTTTAACTTTCTCCTTTCGGCCATAAATCACACCCTTTCTTGGGGGGGAAAAACACAGGCCGAAGGTTGCCGCTATCTCCAGCTGAAGGATATCCCCTGATCCAGGACTTTGGGCCTCCTTGCAACATCGGTTGACATCTTTATCTCAAGGGGCTTTGAAGGCAACTAGTAAAAGGGGAGGTTGAAGTAGAGCAGGGGTCTCCAAATTCTGTTATTCTGTCCGTCTGTCTGTCAGTCTGTCTGTCTATCATCTATCCATTCATCTACCCATCTACGGGTATATCTATCTCCACCTATATATCTATATCTGTCCATCCATCTATCCAATCTGTCCATCTAATCTATATCTCTCATCTATCTATCTATTTATCTATCTTACTTGTCTATCTATCTATCTATCTATCTATCTATCTATCTATCTAT
>QLTV01000209.1:6121-17833 GCA_003457575.1 Thermophis baileyi
CACTTGTGTGGGTGTACCTTGGCACACCCATGACTGCTCGCGCAGCTGCATTCTGGACCAGTTGTAGTCTCCGGACACTCTTCAAGGGTAGCCCCATGTAGAGCGCATTGCAATAGTCAAGCCGTGAGGTGATAAGGGCATGAGTGACCGTGAGCAGAGCCTCCTGATCTAAATAGGGCCGCAGTTGGTGCACAAGACGTACCTGTGCAAAGGTCCCCCTGGCCACTGCTGTCAGGTGTTGATCTAATCTCAGCTGTGAGTCCAGGAGGACACCCAAATTGCGAACCCATTCTGAGGGGATTAAATTTTCTCCCCCCAGAACCCCGACTTGTTGCCTCAGTCGGGGCTTTGTTTTGCTGAGAAAAAGACTTGT
Organism: Thermophis baileyi; assembly: GCA_003457575.1. Classification (NCBI taxonomy): domain Eukaryota; kingdom Metazoa; phylum Chordata; class Lepidosauria; order Squamata; family Dipsadidae; genus Thermophis; species Thermophis baileyi. Next base: position 6,495 of record QLTV01000209.1, read on the forward strand.
TGAACTTTGGAGGATCAAGGAAGCTTCTCTCCATTTTGGTAAACAACCATGGAGATGAACCCATGACTCACCAGAGATTCCTCCCCCCTCCCACCACCACCATATTGAGATGGCCCATTTGGGAAGCAGAACGCGCTGCTTTGGTGTTCTCAACACACACGGCTTGCAAAATGCCTGTTTCCTAAACTCTGGTGAATTCTGGGCCTTTTTCTCTTTCTCTTCTCTTCAAGGTTGTGACGGGAAGAAAAGAACAATACTCCCAGGGTAAGAATACAACCTTCAGCTGTTTGGGTAAGAACCTGTAATGGCATGTGGGAATAAACTGGGAGACCAGGCAGGGATGCTTCCATGGGGACAGTCAGATAAGAGACAGCCGAGCCCTCAGCGGCATAATGGACAGACGCAAAAGGGACCCTCCCTAGTTTCTTGTGCTGTAAAGGAGAAAGACCTTGGGAGACCGGGCTAAGAGTTGCTGCCTAGGGAACAGTCAAATAAGAGACAGCCGAGCCCTCAGCTGCATAATGGACAGGGGAGGGAACGCAAAAGAGAGACCCTCCCTAGTTTCTTGGGCTGTAAAGGAGAAAGACCTTGGGAGCCTGGGCTAAGAGTTGCTGCCTAGGGAACAGTCAGATAAGAGACAACCGAGCCCTCAGCTGCATAATGGACAGGGGGGAAACCGCAAAAGAGAGACCCTCCCGAGTTTCTTGGGCTGTAAAGGAGAAAGACCTTGGGAGACTGGGCTAAGAGTTGCTGCCTAGGGAACAGTCAGATAAGAGACAACCGAGCCCTCAGCTGCATAATGGACAGGGGGGAAACCGCAAAAGAGAGACCCTCCCGAGTTTCTTGGGCTGTAAAGGAGAAAGACCTTGGGAGACTGGGCTAAGAGTTGCTGCCTAGGGAACAGTCAGATAAGAGACAGCCGAGCCCTCAGCTGCATAATGGACAGGAGGGAAATCTAGGGATCTTCCTTGATTTCTCATGCTATAAAACAGACCGTGTGAGATTTGTACTTCCAGACTTGCAAGATTCTGTTAATGTAGCCATACAATAAAGTAAGATTAGGTTGTCTGGTCTATTTCAGTCAATCAATCAGAATAGAGCTGGAAGGGACCTGGGAGGTCTTCTAGTCCAGCCCCCTGCTCAAGCAGGAGAATCTCTACCATTTCAAATAGGTGGTTGTCCAGTCTTTTCTTAAAAACCTCCAGCGATGAAGGCCCTACAACTTCTGAGATGTTCCACTAGTTAATTGTCCTCACTGTTAGGCAAAGCGTCTGCAACCCTCGTGCTGAGAAGATAGAGATGGACCATCTGAGATGAAGAAGATGGAGCCCCACAGCCCCAACCAGCTCAAGTGGAAACATGACCCAAAAGCAAGTATGGAAGAAATTGCACCAGGCACTATTTACATCAGATGGTGAACTTTTATTTGGGAGTTGTGATTGAAACTGGAAAGGAGAGCACCAAGCATAAAATATTAGAGAAAGTGGATTCTTGGAGAGTGTTCATTGAAACCAGACTAAAGTTCTCCTTGCTAGATATTCAGAGTTGGAGCAGGAACAAAGCTGCCGCCATTCCTAACCAGGGCACATCCCGCACCTGCAAATTGAAGACAAAGCAAAGCAAAGGTGTTTCTTTGGTGCAAGAAAAGATCATATTATCTAATCCCGAGAAAGGTCCTGAATTTTCTATCGTTTGATCAGGTCTCCCCAACCTAGAACATATCATAGAACTTTTGATAGAATCATAGGGTTGGAGGTCTTCTAATGAAAACCCGCCCACACTCAAATAGGAGACATTATACTACCCTGGACAAAGGTTGTCCGATCTCTTCTTGAAAACCTCCAGTGATGGAGCACCCACAACTTCTGGAGGCAAGCTTTTCCACTGATGAATTGTTCTCACTGTCAGGAAATTTCTCCTTAATTCCAGGTTGGATCTCTCTTTAATGATCTTCCACTTGTTACTTCTTGTCCTGCCCTCAAACACTTCGGAAATATGGGCTCATGGGCTTGGAGGCTAGTTGAACTGCGACTCCCAGAATCGCTCAGCTCCCAGAACCAATGGAATTCTGGCAGTTCTAGTCCCAACACAGCCACAGAGTGCCTAGTGGGATGACCTTCTCATCACTCTGGAGAACTCCGCAATGCTGGTTATTGCTGTTTTGATAATTCCCCGAGACAGGGATTACAAGAAATCTCTCTGAACACATGTCACACACACTCCCAGGTTTGCCTGACGCGATTTCTGGCGGTTTTTTTGCTAGTTTCCAGCAAAAAAACACTCATTGGGGAAACTGTTCTCATTCATCAACTGTTTCATTCGCTTAACAACTTCCGCATCATGTGACGCACTTAACGACCGCAACAACCTATGACCGTTCATCTCAATTCCGGTTGTAAGTCGAGTACTACTTGTATTTATTTATTTATTTATTTATTTGTTTGTTTGTCAAACATGTACAAGATAGCAGGTATAGGTATAAACATAAACATAATCAAGGTGAATACAGATAGATGAGGACAATAGGACAGTAGGACAGGGACGGTAGGCACGCTGGTGCGCTTATGCACGCCCCTTACAGACCTCTTAGGAATTGGGTGAGGTAGACAGTAGACAGTCTAAGGTTAAAGTTTTTTGGGTTTGGGGAAGAAACCAAGAAACCAGGTAGTGAATTCTAGGCATTAATCACTCTGTTGCTGACGTCATGTTTTCTGCAGTCGAGTTTGGAGCGGTTTACATGAAGTTTGTATCTATTGTGTGCTCGTGGATTGGTGTGGTGGAAGGTGAAGTAGTCATTGACAGGTAGGACATTGTGGCAGACGATTTTGTGTACTAAGCTTAGAAATATCTCTGGACTCTCTCAATTGTATTAATATCCGATATGCAGTGCGGGTTCCAGACAGGTGAGCTGTATTCGAGAATTGGTCTAGCGAACGTTTTGTATGCTCTAGTTAGCAGTGTAATGTTGCCAGAGAAGAAGCTACGCAGGTTTAAGTTGGCTACTCTTAGTGCCTTTGTGGCAATGTTGTTACAGTGGGCTTTGGCACTTAGATCATTAGTTATGAATACTCCAAGATCCTTGACAGAATGAGGGTCGTCTACAAGGTCGTGTCCTCCAAGCTTGTATTTTGTGTTCTGATTCTTTTTGCCAAAGTGTAAGACAGAGCATTTGTTGATTGAGATTTGAAGTTGCCACTTGTTTGACCATTCTGATACATAGTCAAGGTCTTTCTGAAGGGTAGTAGCATTGTCTGTGGTAGTAGTAGCTTTCCAGAAAACACACAAAATAAATGCATACACACACTTCAAAGGGCACAATTCCACTCGACTTCCAACAGTTCATTTAGAGACGGCACTGAAGTTACAACGGCACTGAAAAAAGTGAGTTATGACCATTTTTCACACTTACGGCCATTGCAGCTTCCCCATGGTCATGTGATTTACCTTGGGATGCTTGACAACTGACTCATATTTATGACGGTGGCGGCAGGGGTGGGTTCCTTCCTGTTCGGACCGGTTCGCCCGAACCGGTAGCGACCCGCTGGTGATGTCACGATGATGTCACTGAACCGGATCGGTCGGAGCCGGTCCGTGGGGGCCGCCATCTTTTTTTTTTTTTTTAATTGAATTTTTTTTTTCCTTCTGAGCATGCGCAGAAGCCGACTTCTGGCACTGTGCATGCGGTCGCCATCTTTTTTTCGGCTTTTTTTTGTTGTTGATTTTTGGGGGATTTTTTGTTACTGCGCATGCGCGCGCGTGCAAAGTGCACGCGCACCCATGAGGCGTGCCCACGCGGGAGGGAGCGAACCGGCAGCAAGGTAAGTTGGAACCCACCCCTGGGTGGCAGTGTCCCAGGGTCACGTGGATCACGTGATCCACTTTCGCGACCTTCTGGCAAGCAAAGTCAATAGGGAAACCAGATTCACTTAATTTAAGAACCACAGTGACTCACTTAACAAAGGTGATGAGAACACGCGTGTAAAATGGGGCAAAACTCACTTAACAGATGTCTCGCTTAACAACACAAACGTTGGGCTCAATTGTGGTCGTAAGTTGACGACTAGCTGTATCAGTCTTTATTTTCGCAGTTATAAAGGGGAATGCTTCCTTTTTGGCTTTATCAAAAGAATTCAGCATCAATTGGTCCACAGGGGAAAGTTTTTGTGTACGACTGACAAAGTTGTTGAAGGATTATGAGAACAGGGAAGGATGAAAGGCGGAAACAGCAGGGAGAGACAGCATCAACCTCCCTACGGAGGAATTTCTCAGTGTCTTGGACTGCAACTCCCAGATTACAGATTAACAGAGTTGGAAGGGACCTTGTAGGTCATCTAGTCCAACCCCCCGCCCAAGCAGGAGACCCTACACCATTTCTGACAGAAGGCAGTCCAGTCTCTTCTTGAAAGCCTCCTGTGATGAAGCTCCCACAACTTCTGAAGGCAACTTCTGTTCCACTGGTTGATTGTTCTCACTGTCAGAAAATTTCTCCTTATTTCCAGGTTGAATCTCTCCTTGTTCAGTTTCCATCCATTCTTCCTTGTCTGGCCTTCGGGTGCTTTGGAGAATAGCTTGACCCCCTCCTCTCTGTGGCAGCTCCTCAAATATTGGAAGGCTGCTATCCTGTCTCCACTGATCCTTTTCTTCACCAGACTAGCCATGCCCAGTTCCTGCAACCGTTCTTCATATGTTTCAGCCTTCAGTCCCCTAATTATCCTGGTTGCTCTTCTCTGCACTCTTTCTAGAGTCTCAACATCTTTTTTATAATGTGGTGACCAAAACTGGATGCAGTATTCTAGGTGTGGTCTTACTAAGGATTTATAGAGTGGTATTAGTACCTCCCTTGATCTTGATTGTATCCCTCTGTTAATGCAATTTAGGATTGCGTTGGCTTTTTTGGTTGCCGCCGCACACTGCTGGCTAATATTTAATTTAATTTAATTTAATTTAATTTATAAAATTTATATGTCGCCCAACTCCCGAAGGACTCTGGGCGGCTTACATCATGTAAAAAATAAAACATATATAAACAATTTTTTAAAAAAACCATCCATATTTAAAATAAAACATTCACACAACCATGCATGGGCCAATCAGAACCACTATTGGCCCCAGGCCTGCCGGAAAAGCCAGGTCTTAACGGCTTTACGGAAGGCCAGTAAGGTGGGGGTAGTACGGATCTCGGGGGGAAGCCGGTTCCACAGAGGTCGATGGGAGGAATGTGGCATAAGGCGGTCACGCAGATAAACTGGTCCTGAGCCATGTAGGGCTTTAAAGGTAACAACCAACACCTTGAATTGTGACCGGAGCGCAATCGGCAACCAGTGCAGCTCGCGAAGGATGGCACTTGTGTGGGTGTACCTTGGCACACCCACGACTGCTCGCGCAGCTGCATTCTGGACCAGTTGTAGTCTCCGGACACTCTTCAAGGGTAGCCCCATGTAGAGCGCATTGCAATAGTCAAGCCGTGAGGTGATAAGGGCATGAGTGACCGTGAGCAGAGCCTCCTGATCTAAATAGGGCCGCAATTGGTTCACAAGACGTACCTGTGCAAAGGTCCCCCTGGCCACTGCTGTCAGGTGTTGATCTAATCTCAGCTGTGAGTCCAGGAGGACACCCAAATTGCGAACCCGTTCTGAGGGGATTAAGTTTTCTCCACCCAGAACCACGGAAGGACGATCAATCTGGTCCTTCGGAGGTAATATCCACATCTACTCGGTCTTATCTGGGTTTAGCTTGAGTCTGTTAACTTCCATCCAGACCCTTACATCGTCCAGACACCGGTCTATATTTAGCTGGTTGTCCACTAAGACTGCAAGATCTCTCTCACAGTTACTGCTATTAAGCCTGGTTTCACCTGGTCTATATGTGTACTTTTGTATGTGTACTTTTGAACCCATATTCCAAGGCCAAAGGAATTTTGGGAGTTGTCCGCAAACCTGACTCTTCATTTTCCATTCAACCCTTTAAAAAAAAAAAACCTGGTTCCTGGTTTGGATTTGAGACACCAGGTTTAAGTTTTTCCGAGATCCCAGGAGAAGGCTCTGTGTCCTCCAACCACAATTTCAATTTTGCACTTAGCCGTGTCATCTACACAATACAGTTGTGTATTGAACCCAGTGGAAACATGGCCCGAAGCAAGTATGGAAGAAACCTTCATTGCACAGCAAACTTTTATTTGGAAGCTGTGATTGAAATTGGGTGTTGGGGAAGAGCACGAAGCACAGGTTTTCTTTAGACAAACTCGTATCTCAAGTAAGTCGGAGAGAGACGGGTGAAGAGAGATGGAGGAGACAAAAACAATACATTGGGGAAAGTGAATTGTCAGAGAATTCTCAAAGCCAGGTTAAAGTTTTCCTTGCTGGCAGCAGGACCTGCAAATCGAAGAGAAAGAAGATAAGAAATGATTTGTCTTTGATGCAAGGAAAGATTCTATTACCAGAAGCCCTCGAATCAACAACCGTCCTTTGAGTAACTGTTCCAAGGCACTGAAAAAAGTGACAGACGACCGTTTTTCACACTTACGACCGATGCCACATCCCCAGGATCACGAGGTCAGAATTCAGAGGCTTGGCAACGGGCTTGTATTTATGACGGTTGCCGTGTCCCTAGGTCACGGGATCCCCTTTTGTGACCTTCTTACAAACAAAGTCAGTGGAGAAGCCGGATTCATTTCATGTAACCCTGTGACTCACTTAACAACCGTCTTTGCTTAACAACAGAAATTTTGGACTCAACTGTGGTAAGCCAAAGGCTACTTGTACCTAAACGAGCAGAATTTTCTAGAGTTTGATCAAATCCCCCAGCCTGCCATGTTCCAGATGCTCAAATAATTTGGGGAGCTGTTTTGTAGTGTTCTGGTGTGCTGCAGATGATACTTTGCTCACTAAAACAGGGTCACCTTCTTAATATATTTATTTATACTTACAAATATAATTACAGGTAGTCCTTGTTTAGTGACCACAATTGGCACTGGTAAATGGGTTAAGCAGTCACTAAGTGAATTCAGAAGGGGGCTTATGACCTTATTTCAGCTTTCCTTTACTTTTTACATAGTCCTCTACTTAAGTCCAACAGGGCCTGGAACTTCTGTTGCTAAGCAATGAAGTCATTCAGTGAGTTACACTCAAATTTATAACTTTTTTTGCCATGGTCGTTAAATGAATCTGACTTCCCCCATTGACTTGGGCTTGTTAGAGATCCCTGGAAAGATCGCAAATGGCAGTCACATGACCCCAGAACACCGCAACCGTAGTACAAATAGTCCTTGACTTATGACGACAATTGAGCCCAAAATTTCTGTTGCTAAGCAAAATGGTTGTTAAATGAATTTTGCCCCATTTTATGACCTTTTTGCCACCGTTGTTAAGTGAATCACTGCAGCTGTTAAATTAGTACCACGATTGTTAAGTGAATCTGGCTTCCCCATTGACTTTGCTGGTCAGAAGGTCGCAAAAGGGGATCACGTGATTGGGGGACACTGCAACCGTCATAAGTACATGCCAGTTGCCAAGCATCTGAATTTTGATCACGTGACCATGGGGATGCTGCAACGGCCATAAGTCACTTTTTTCAGTGCTGGTGTAACTTCAAGCGGTCACTAAATGAACTGTTGGAAGTTGAGGGTTACCTGTTCATACATGCCAGTGGCCAAGTGCCCAAATTTTCCTCACGTTGCCATGTGACATTGTGGCAATCAAAAGCACTGGGCCTGATCGCAAATCACTTTTTTCAGCACTGTCATAACTTTGGTCACTAAATGAAAGGATGAAAGTTCGAGGACTACCTGTGCCTACGATCAGGGGTGGGTTCTGACTTACCTCGCTGCCGGTTCGCTTCCTCCCATAAAAAAAAAATTAAAAAAAATTAAAAAATAAAATAAGCTGAAAATAAGATGGCGACGCATGCGCAGTGCCGGAAACTCAGCTTCTGCGCATGCGCAGAAGGGAAAAAAATAAAAAAAAATAAAAAAAAAGATGGCGGCGCCCACGGACCGGCACCGACCGAACCGGATCGGTGACATCATTGTGACGTCACGAGCGGGTCGCTACCGGTTCTGGCGAACCGGTCCGAACCAGTAGCAACCCACCTCTGCCTACGATGGTTGTGAAGGCAATAATTGGTCATAAAATTACTTTAACTGCAAATGGTCTTGCACACTTTTCCCTCTAAACGCTTAAATCAGAGGGGACATACCAATAAAATCTCAAGGAAGTACCATATTTTTTGGAGTATAAGACGCACTTTTTTTCCCCTTAAAAGAGGCTGAAAATTTGGGTGCATCTTATACTCCGAATGTAACTTTTTTCGAAGCTTTTTTTCAGCCCTAACGAGGTGATAAAGAGTGAAGCTGCTTTGCCTGCTTTTTTCATTGCTACTCCCTCCAAAATCAGCTGTGCTTTAGAAGCTGTTTTTTATCCTGCTCAAAACCAGCAAACTAATGTGCTGAAACTGACCAGACTAAGGAAGGACGCTAACCAGATGAATACCTGGTAGGCAGAATTTTTTTTTCCTATTTTCCTCCCCAAAAACTAAGGTGCGTCTTATACTCCGAAAAATACGGTTTTTGCACAGGAAAACATTAAAGGTTTACTAGGTTTTAAAAACCGTTTGCTCAATTGAAGTCCTAAGAGTTGCATCTTGCAAGATTTGATCCAGGCCCACCTGTCCCTTAACAGCCAACACATCTTCCCAAGGCACATTTCCTTAAAGGACACAGGGACCCTACAAAGACGGTATGAATCACAAGTGCAAAAGGTCAGCCTTGCACACCCTGGATGGGGATTATGGAGATTGTAATCCACTCATCCTTCCTAGTTTTGGACAGTTCTCAGAATTAACAAGGAAGTAGGTCTTCAACAAACCTTGCAGTCCAAATGCACACTTCATTGGTTTGAGGTTTGGCTGGACTGCAATTCCCAGAATTCCCCAGCTCCCAGAGCCAATGGAATTCTGGGAGTTCCAGTCCCAACACAGCCACAGAGCACCAAGTAGGGTGGACCTTCTCATCGCTCAAGATAACGTGGCAATGCTGATTTTTTTTTTTTTGTTTTTTTGATAAACCTCTGAGACTGGAACTGCAAGAAATTTCTCTAAGTCTCCAAAGACGGCACTTACTTGATCACTTCCGGCCATTTCGTAGCGCAGGTTATTGGCAAAATGCTCACAATTCTGGCTGCTGAATTCACAGTCTACCAGCTTCTCTGCCACCAGCTTCTCTGCCCTAGAGATAATCTCATAAGTGCTCCGGACAGTATATTTGAAGTCATGCTGATTGTTGATGCCGTAGTGATCGGTCCCTGCCACATCGGACAGCAGTTCCTTCTTCACCATTGGTCTGCGGGCAAAGAATATCTTGGACCCGGGGTCCCCAGAAAATACACCTTCAGAAGAAAAGAGACAGTATGATGGCGTGAGAAGGGCCCTCCCCCCCATCCCAAAATAAAATATTCTACAGGATATTAAAGGAGGCAGGATAGAATATTTCCCCTAAAGGAGAAGAGGAGAAAAATCTCCCCAGTCTTTATGCTATAGGAAAACAGCCTCAAGCAGAAGCCTGAAGAGCTAGATTTTATGAATGGATATTCAGTATCCGTTCACAGAAATCTGGACAGCTCCATTCATAAGCAAAACACCTTCAGCTACAGCTCCCACAGAAGGCGGAAGCTGATGGGATTAAAAGCAGGAAAACAAAGACTTCTAAAAACTACATTCCCCACACAGCTCCAAGGACATGGCATGACCCCCCCCCCAGCCAGAATGCGAGTCAGGCAACAATAATTAGAATATTAAATAATAATTAGAATATTAAAAGCACAGGTCAAAGTACATTTCACAAAGCCCCAGAACCATATAAAAACCCATCCGCTCACTGGACTAGTTTGTCAGCTGTCCCAGAACCCATTGCTGTGTCACTTCACTTCTGATTCCTAAATAAATGGAGACCCCTTTTCCAAGCAGCAGCCTGTTTCCAATTTATTTCTCCAAAATCTTTGTCCCGGCTTGGAACCGGAGCGGATTTTACTTCCAGCAATGGCCAGGAAGGAAAGAGTCCATGCCCAGAAATTCATACCCATAAAAGAAAACATTTTTTGCCCAGGGTTGAACTGTGGAGGCCTTGGTACTCTTGAGTTTGGTGAGTTTTCTTGCAGTTGTTTCATTATGCGTTACAGGTAGTCCTCAATTTACAACCACAGTTTGGACCGGAATTTCTACTGCTAAGCAAGGTGGTTGTTAAATGAGTCACACATTTTTCCCATGGTTGTTAAGTGAATACCATGCCCGTTAAGCAAATCCTGCTTCTTCCTTTGACTTGGCCTGTCGGAGGACAGTTAGGAAGGTCGCAAAATGGCATCACATGACCCTGGGATGCTAGAAGCATTTTAAGTACATGCCAGTTGCCGAGCGTCCAAATTTTGATCACGTGACTATGTGGATGCCGCAATGGTCATAAGTGGTTCAAATTGTGGTTCAAATGCCCACATAGTGATGGAGTTTTGCCTTTGTCGTTTAGCAAACCCACCCCAGAATTTGTTCCTTACTTGATGGAGCCAGATGGACAACGTAGCCTGAACCCACGTAGACTGCCCAGTGTTGGTATCCCAGTCGGGAGATCTCGATCAAATCCCCAGGGAACGGCCACTAAGAAGAAAGGAAAACCAGGTTGCATCATTGAAAGGAAAGGAAGCAGTTAGATCAGCCTTCTCTGCGACACACCCAAGGATAACTTTCCAAGAATAACAAAATAACAGAGTTGGAAGGGACCTTAGAGGTCTTCTAGTCCAACCACTTGCTCGAGCAGGAAACCCTATAGACATGATGGTGAACCTATGGCACGCGTGCCACAGGTGGCACGTGGAGCCATATCTCAGGGCATGCGAGGCGTTGCCCTATGTCAGCTCCAGCGCTGGGCAGCTTGTTGGATAGTGGGTAGAGATGACAGGAGACAGACTTCCAAGCAGCTCTTTATTTCGGCTCTTGTATCAGCAACCAGCGAAGAGCAGTCTGACAGCTTGCCCTTTTATAGGGAGCTGTCAGACAGACCAGCCAATAGCGTTTGAGCTTTTTCCCGCTCAAACGCTGGACCTGGTTGGAACCATGTAACACAGTTTAAACAGTTAGAACATAACACCCCTCCCCTCCTGGACGGAGCTGTCCAGCATACGTAATCACGCAGGTAGGCGGGGCGTTTTGGAGCCCTACTAGACCTGCGCAATTCAGGTGGTGGTGAGGCAGCGGCCTGTGCGGACAGGTCTGCTGCCGCTCCGGGGCTCGAGCATGTAAGCTCCTGGAAGTTACTTGGTGTGTCCTCCACGGCCGAAGGGACCTGTTCGAAGGGATGA
>QLTV01000209.1:37488-52208 GCA_003457575.1 Thermophis baileyi
AGAGACAGAGACAGAGACAGAGACAGAGAGACAGAGAGAGAGACAGAGACAGAGAGACAGAGACAGAGAGACAGAGGGAGACAGAGACAGAGACAGACAGAGAGAGAGACAGAGAGACAGAGACAGAGAGAGAGAGAGAGAGACAGAGACAGAGAGACAGAGAGACAGAGAGACAGAGACACACAGAGGAGAGAGAGAGAGAGAGAGAGAGAGAGAGAGAGAGCGAGAGAGAGAGAGAGAGAGAGAGAGAGAGAGATCGTCAAGCTAGCAGCGAGAGCAAAGCTGCTGCCATTCCTAACCAGGCTAACCGGACCTACAATTTGAAGAGAAAGACAATCAGCAAAGATTTTTCATCGGTGCACGGAAAGATCATATTATAGGCAGTCCTCAACTTTACAACCATTCATTTAGCTAACTGTAGTAAACATCCTTGTTTACTGATCACAATTGGGACTTTTCTTGCCAGAGTTCATAAGTGACTCACTGCAGATGTTAAGTTGGTAACACTGTTGTTAAGCGAATCTGCCTTCCCCATTGACTTCGTTTGTCAGAAGGTCGCAAAAGGGGAGCACGTGACCCCGAGGGACAGTGCAACCGTCATAAATATGAATCGGGTGCCAAGCGTCTGAATTTTGATCTGTTACAACAGTCGTAAGTCATGTTTTCCAGTGCTGTTGTAACTTTGAACGGTCACTAAACGAACTGTTGTAAGTCAAGGACTACCTGTAGGTCTTAAAGTTTGCAATAGAAATACACCCTTCATTGATTTGGGTGCTGGCTGGACTGCAACTCCCAGAATTCCTCAGCTCCCAGAGCCAATGGAACTCTGGGAGTTTTAGTCCCAACAGAACCATAGAGCACCAAGTTAGAAGACCTTCTCATTGTTCACAATAACGGGGCAATGCTAGTTTTTCACTATTTTGATAATTCCCCGAGACTGGGACTGCAAGAAAGTTGTCTAAATGTCCAAATACCGTACTTACCTGATCACTGCGGGCCACATTGTAGCGCAAGCAGTTGACAAAATGTTCACAATTCTGGCTGGTTGACTTCATATTCCAACTTTCGGCCCACCAGCATCTCTGCCAGAGAGACAATCTCATTTGGGTGCCGGACAGTATAGGTGGAGTCATGCTTGTTGGTGATGCAGCAGCAGTTGAAGAAGGACAGCAGTTCCTTCTTCACCATTGCTCTGTTGGCCAAGAGTGACTTGGAGCTGGGGGCTCCAGCAAATTCACCTTCAGAAAGAAGAAGAAAGAAGAAAGAAGAAGGGGGGGGAGGAGGAGGAGGAGGAGGAGGAGGAGGAGGAGGAGGACTCATCAGACTTCTGTTATGGGAGCAAAGAATGTTAAGTTGAATGCTCTTGGTTTATTTTCATCCACTTACTAGGGCAGTTGAGAAGCTCATGTGGACTTTGCATGAAGGGCACGGGGGGAGAGGGAGAGGAGGGGGAGGGGGAGGAGGAGGAGGAGGAGGAGGAGGAGGAGGAGGAGGAAGAGGTGGTGGAGGACTGTGGAGTCCTTGGTGCTCTCTGAGCTTGGATGTTCCTAGCAGCTTGGCCAGCACTGAGGGCCAAACTTATCTTAAGTCATTGCCTCATATTAAAATTGTGGCTCAGATGCACACACTCAGATGGGGTTTTGCTGGGTCATTTGGGAAACCCACCCTGGAATCTGTTCCTTACCTGGTGGAGACAGATGGACAACATAGTCAGAACCCAGAACGTAGACTGCCCTGTGTTGGTATCCCACTCGGAAGATCTCAATCAAATCCCCAGGCTTTGGACCTACCTACAAGGAAAGGAAGACCGGCATTGAAAGGAGAGGAAACAGTGACACCAGCCTTCTCTGAGATTCTCCCATCCTGCCAGTATCTCCAATTAACCTACATACAGATGCACAACCCCAAGGGAGCATTAAACCAGAACCCAAGTTTACAAGCCATAATGCAACAAGGTAGGAAGTTGGAAAAATATCTAAAATTGCAATGCAACCCATTGTGGAATCAGAAGAGCTAACTCCACAAACATAGACAGACATGTAACATTGTTAGATTCAGAATCCAGTTTTCCCTATGTGTGCAGTTTAGGGAAGGGACCTGGGAGGTCTTCTAGTCCAACCCCCTGCTCAAGCAGGAAACCTTATTATACCATCCCAGTCAAATGATTGTCGAGTCTATTTTTGAAAACCTCCAGTGATGGAGCATCCACAACTCCAGGAGGCCAGCTGCTCCATCGATTGTTTCGCATCCAAGACACAGGACAAAGAGTTTCTAATTCAAATCAGAGTTCGGCAAACTTTAATAGTTTCAGATTCATAACCTTCCCCCACTTCTACTTTTTGACCTTTCCTGTGGCCGGGAGTTCCACAGGTTAATTACATAGAGGCAGACTCTCCTCCATCCAATACGTACCCGGGGTCGCCAGAAAAAGACTGTGTCCTTGAATCGACGCCAACATTCGTTAAAGAACTGCACAAAGAGACAGAAAGCAACATGAAAATCAGTTGCTTAAACAGATCACACTTTATGGGGGACTCCTGCCTACCTGCAGCTGCTGGAGATCAACTTCCTGGATGTTTTGGTTCAAGTTGCTCTTGTTGAGAAAATCCAGAACATGATAGAATGTCTTTCACTTGGTGTCTAAGATCAGCCATGCTCTGGCTTTGCACCAGGAACGTGCAAATAGTATGCATGTTTGCTGCCTTTGTTACTTATAACAAAAAACAAAACAAAACAAAAAGGCAGGATAAAAATCTAATGAGTAAATAAATAAAAATTCCCCAGCCAGAATACTGGAGTTGAAGTCCAGCCGTCTTAAAGCATGCTGGCTGGGGAATGCTGGGAGTTGAAATCCACCCATCTTGAAGCAGGTTGGCTGGGGGATTCTGGGAGTTGATCGTCCATTCATCTTAAAGTATGCTGACAGGGGGGATTCTGGGAGTTGAAATCCACCTGTCTTAAAGCACATTGGCTGGGGAATTCTGGGAGTTGAAGTCCAGCTGTTTTAAAGCGCATTGGCTGGAGGATTCTGGGAGTTGTAAGTCCACACCTGTTAAAACTGACAAGGTTGAGAAAGTCTGACCTAGGGGAAAATTGCAGATGTCTAAATTATTATTACAATGTTAGGGCAATGACACAACTCAGATTGTGGTTCACCATTGCTTGTTCTACAGGAGTCAAAAAATCCTGAATAGGAATAGGAATAGAATAGAATCACAGAGTTGGAAGGGACCTTGGAGATCTTCTAGTCCAACCCCCTGCTTAGGCAGGAAACCCTATACCATTTCAGACAAACGGTTATCCAATCTCTTCTTAAAAACTTCCAGTGTTGGAGCGTTTACAACTTCTGGACCAGAGGTGGGTTCCTCCCAGTTCGGACCAGTTCGCCTGAACCGGTAGCGACCCGCTGGTGACATCACGATGATGTCACGGATCCAGTTTGGTCGGTGCCAGTCCGTGGCCGCCGCCATCTTTTTTAAAAAAATTTTTTAAATTATTTATTTTTTTCTTCTGCGCATGCGCAGAAGCCGAGTTTCCAGCACTGCGCATGTGTCGCCATCTTGTTTTCGGCTTTTTTTTTTTTTTGAATTTTTTTTTTTTTAAAAAATTGCACTGCGCACACCGCGGGCGGAAGCGAACCGGCAGCGAGGCAAGTTAGAACCCACCCCTGTTCTGGAGGCGAGTCGTTCCACTGATTAATTGGCAGCCTAGCTCAGAGAACAAGGACCTCGCATTTTGTCGGTAAGTCGAGGATTCCCTGTTATATTTAGATATTATAAAATCTCTCGACCAATCTTCCTTTGCTATCTCCAGTTAAGGGTAATAATGGAGAGACTTCTGTCTTCATAAAATTGCTTAATCTGGATGGTAATGCAAGGGTAATCTTTTGCCCCACTCCCAAACACACACACACAAACACACACACATACAAATACACACAGCTCCCCCTTCAAATGTTTTTCGGTTTCCATCTTAGAATGGAATCAATCCACTTACCGACCTCACAAAGAACAAACCAAGCAAATCGTTGCTCCTATTTTTATTTATTTATTTATTTATTTATTAAATTTGTATGCCGCCCAACTCCCAAGGGACTCTGGGCGGCTCACAACAATATAAAAATTTTTGCCAGCTTCAGCTTTGTCGTTCCCAGGAATCTGAAGCAACAAAAATCTCGAGTGTGGGAGAAGCTGGGAGCGTTACAGGATCCGTTTTGCAGGATGCGACTAGTGGTCCGCACCGAAAGTGAAAGTGAAAGCGAAACTAAACACGAATGCCACAATCGGCCGCAGAATGGAAGTGTTGCCAATGCACGGTGCAGGTACGGAAACCGAAAGCAGCTTTTTACCTTTCAGTTTTGATTTATTAGAAATATCTCACACTTGACCCTCAATGGTTATTTTGGTCCAATTAACAGGAAGGAGGGAGGGAGGAAGAAAGGAAGGAAAATTTGGAAGGAGAAGGAATTGGGAAAGAGGGAGGGAGGGAGGGAGGAATTTAGAAGAAGGAAAGAATTGGGAAGGGAGAGGTTAGGAAGGAGGGAAGGAAGGAATTGGGAAAGGGAGGGAGGAAAGAAGGAATTGGGAGGGAGGGAGGGAGGAATTGGGAAAGAGGGAGGGAGGAATTTAGGAGGGAAGAATTGGGGAGAGGGTAGGAAGGAATTGGGAAAGAGGAAGGGAGGAAAGAAGGAATTGGGAAGGGGGAAGGGAGGACTTGGGAAAGGGAGGGAGGGAGGAATTTAGGAGGGAAGAATTGGGAAGGGAGAGGGGAGGGGGGGAGGGAGGAAGGGAGGGGGGGGGAAAGGGAGGGAGGAAAGGAGGAAGGGGGAAGGGGGGAGGGAGGCAGTGGGAAAGAGGGAGGGAGGAATTTAGGAGGGAAGAATTGGGGAGAGGTTAGGAAGGAATTGGGAAAGAGGAAGGGAAGAAAGGAATTGGGAAGGAGGGAGGGAGGAATTGGGAAAGAGGGAGGGAGGAATTTAGGAGGGAAGAATTGGGGAGAGGTTAGGAAGGAATTGGGAAAGAGGGAGGGAGGGAGGAAAGAAGGAAGGAATTGGGAAAGGGAGGGAGGGAGGAAATCTTAACAGTTCAGTTCGTACTGGTGCTTCACTCAGGACTTAAGTTTTGCAGGAAGAAAAGATTTTTTTGAAGGATCAATATAGCTTCTCTTTTCTTGGTAAACAACTACATAAATGACAGGACTGTCCAGGGATTTTCCCCCTAGCCCTCCCTCCCCTGGACTTGAGATGGCCCATTTGGGAACCAGTAGCTAATTCTGTGATCTTAAAACAGGTGACTTCCAAAATGTCTGCTTCTTAAATTCCAGTAAATTCTTGGCCTTTTTCTCTGTTCTGTGCAGTTGTCACGGGGAGAAAAGAAAAATATTCACAGGATGCAACCTTCAGATGCTTGGGCAGGTGGGATTGACCTTGGCAAACAAGTGGCAAAGAGACCAGCAAAGAGATGCTGCCCAGGGAACAGTCAAGATAAGAGGCAGCTGAGCCCTCGGGTGCATAATGGATGTAGAAAGAGCCCAGAAGAGACCCTCCCTAGTTTCTCAGGCTGTAAAGGAGTGGGGAGAGAATTGTACAGGTAGTCCTCGACTTATGACCACAATTGAGCCCCAAATTTATGTTGCTAAGTGAGACATTTGTTAAGTGAGGTTTGCCCCATTTTACCACCTTTCTTGCCACAGTTGTTAAGTGAATCTGGCTTTCCCATTGACTTTGCTTGTCAGAAGGTCACAAAAGACGATCACATGACCCCAGGGCACTGCGACCGTCATAAATATGAGTCAGTAGCGAAGTGTCTGAATTTTGATCATGTGACCACGGGGAGTCTGAAAAACGGTCATACGTTTTTTCAGTGCCGCTGTAACTTCGAACCGTCACTAGGACTATTCTGTGTAGGCACGAGATTTTCAGAAAATGACAACAGGCACAAAATAATCCTTCACACCATTTCAGTATACCAGTCTTTATTTTCGCAGTTGCAAAGTGGAATGCTTCCTTTTGTGCTTTATAAATATAATTCAGCATCAACATCCTGACCACATTGGTCCACAGGGGAAAGTTTTTGACTGACAAAGTTGTCAAAAGAGTTCTGAAAACAGCGAAGGGCAAAAGGCGGAAACAACAGGGAGAGATGGCATCTACTTCCCTCCCCACAAACACACACACACAGACACATACCTCTCTGGGTGTCTTGGACTCCAACTCCCAGAATTCCGAGGAGCCACGGCCAAAGGAATTCTGGGAATTGTCCTAACACAAACATGGCTCTCCATTTTTCACTCAACCCTTTAAAAGGAAATCTGGTCCCTGGGTCTGTGTTTCACGCTGCATTTTCTTCGTGTGGCCTAAGGTTTTCCAGCGCAGCCCAGGAGAAGGATCTGTGTCTTCCTACCACACTTTAGATTTTACACTCAACTGTGTCATGTACAAAATAAACCTAAACTAGCTCATTCAAATTCTTGTGACTCCCTAGGCGCAAAACCCAAACATTAAAAAAGTTGGCATTTCAGAGATCAGAGACTTTTCCCCAGAGAAAACAAAAGCTGCGTTGGGAACTTACAGGCCTGTGATGTTTAGAAATGGGGCGACGGTTCCTATAAACAAAAAAAAAAAAGAGGTAGAATGCAAAAAAAGAAATTGTTGTGAAAGGAAAGGCCACCAGAGGGCGATCTTGAGAGTAAGCCAGGAAAGAACTCTGCAGACTTTTTGCTCCCTGCCCCCTAATGGGCCAAAAGACTTAACATGTGTGCTTTGCGATCAAGCGAGACTCCAATGCAGCAGCAAAAATAAGGCAAAAAAGGTTTAAAAAAAACCTTGAAGAATGCATAAAGCTATTCCACCCTCTGGAATAATAGCCTTAGTGATCGAGGGAGGCTAGAATGACTCAAAGCTTGGAGCAGAATAATAATTTTTGGTGCAAGGCCTATATAAGTAAGGTTTCCAGACGGGGCCGGGGGGAGAGGAAAGAGCAGGTCCCAGAGGCACCCTGAACTTTGGGTAAGTTTGCTAGCTATGGAGCACACGCCCGTTGCTATGGAGTTTTTATTAATCATCCCAAGGTTGATTTGGTGGGCAACAAAGAAGGAAGGAGAAACAATCGGAATTTAAACAGCGTGGCTCAGAACGGGAAAACGGCCTTCAAACACATGTGCAGAGAGGAGACCAAGACCATTCACCCTCCCAAGCTTGGGAAAAACAGGAAAAAAAAGGGGGGGGGAATTCTCCATACCAGTAAAATACAGAAAGAACAGCCAATAAGGGCAATGTCACTGGCTGTGTCTCAACCCAGTGAGCCTAGGACTGCTGAGTGGTGTATACAGATACACACACAGGTACCACATTCAAGGAACAATGTTTCGATTACACTTGGAAAACTCCCAATGTCCCGCACGGCTCACCACTGATCTAGACGGAGATCCCAAAGAGATCCGGCAGGATCCCTTGCATTTCGATGTCCCGGACAAGGTGAATTACAAGAACCAAGACAAAGCAGACACCACATTGTACAGAAAAAAAAGAGATACAGAGACACAGGCGGCGATGCGGGAGCCGTTTAACACACCCACAACCTCTGTTTCTCTCAAATTTGAGCTTCCTGAGATGGCTTTCTAAGGCAGTGGAGCTGCTAGCTGGGCGCGATTCTCTCGGTCGAAGCAGGCCCCGTGCAGTTTTGAAAAGGCACTAAAAATAAAACAGCTTTCCTAATTTTATTTAATTATTTGGCTAGGCCTGGCCGGCCCTCAGCAGATCCTTTTGAAGTTTGGCCAAACTCTCACCAACAGAAGGGCTGGGTAATTTAGGTACTACGAGGTTGATGCCTTGGGGGGGGGGCAGCTTTTTTTGTGGGGGTGGAGTTGGCATCTTCTTCTTGGTACAACTGACAAACCTCGAAAACAAAAGCCGGCAGCTGAAACAATAATGGTTGGGTTGGGGTTTTTTTTTTCGTCACGGAAGGCACTAACTGGTATGGAAATGGTTTTCGAGCGGCTGTTTTGTTTCCCCGTTTAAAGTGCAGAAGATTTCTTTCTTGGAGGGAGGGGGGGGGGGAAATGAAAAACCAGGGGAGGGGTCCGTCAAAGGAAGGTGAGCGGGAAGAAAGGAGCAGAGATCCCCCCCCCGACTGAGAAGCTCAGATTGGCTGTCTATGAAGAAGCTCTGCGAAAGCGATTCCTGGATCGGGAAGCCATATTCTGGGGATTCCACCATCAAGGATGACATTTTGGGAGTCGCACCTCGTGTTGTCACCTTGTTCACTGAGACTTCCTGTGCGGTGGTGGAGTCAGGGGCTGCTCTCTGGAGGGGGCCGCATGGACAGGAGACCTGGAGAAGGTAAAGCACACAGGTAAGAAGAGGTTCAGGTTAGGAAAAATTTCACACCCAAGCAGCCACCAAGAGCTTTCTTGATTTTCCAGTAGTCCTCGACTTAAGATCATAATTCAGCAGAGTCAGCCTCTTGCCCCCAACAATCTGGGTCCTCATTTTACTGGCCTTGGAAGGATGGAAGGCTGAGTCAACCTTGAGCCAGTCAGAATCGAACTCCTAACAGTGGGCAGAGTTAGCCTGCAATACTGCATTCTAATCACTGGGAAGAGAAGGAAGGGAGGGAGGGAGGAGGAAGGAAGGAAGGAAGGAAGGAAGGAAGAGGGAAAGAAATTAGAAAGGGAGGGAGGGAGGGAGGAAGGAAGGAAGGAAGGAAGGAAGGAAGGACAATAGCAACACCCCTTAGACATATATACCGCTTTAAAGCCCTCTCTAAACGGTTTACAGAATCAGCATCTTGCCCCCAGCAATCTGGGTCCTCATTTTACCGACTTCGGAAGGACGGAAGGCTGAGTCGACCTTGAGCTGGTCAGGATCGAAGTGCCGAACAATGGTCCGTCCCCCACCCGCGTGACTAAGCCAAATACACACCCCACAGCCCGTATCTTCTGCAGCACGAACTCCGCTGTGTTGTCAATCACAATGCCCAGTTCGCGGTATTCGCCCGAGTATCGGATGTAGCCCCAGGCTAGCAGGGAAAGAAGCAACAGCCCCACAATTAAGTTGCACAACTGGGCAACCACACTCAGTCCAATGTAGTCGGTGATCCCCGAGATCACGTAGAGCACCACGATGATGCCGAAAAGGATGGCGGGCGTCCGGAAAGTGTTCAAGATGTTCTTGCTCTGGTTATGCTTGGCCAAGTCTTCGAAGAGGTCGCTCAGCTCCTGCGTCAACTCGTCCTCGTAACGTTGGCTGAACTCCCGGCCTCCCATCTTCTTGATGCGACGGAAGTGCTCCAAAGCCCGCGTGTTCTGCTCCCGGTGCTTTGACTCCAGCAACTCGGGGGACACATAAGGTTTGTCTCCGCCACAGATCTGGAAGGAAGAGAGGAGCCGGCAGGTTAAGCTATCGGGCACGGTAAAGCAGGCTGGGGGAGCCGGTTTGGTGGGTGGTTCAAAGCATCGGGCTAGAAACTGGGAGATTGTGAGTTCTAGTCCTGCCTTAGGCGTGAAAGCCGGCTGGATAATTTTGGGCCAATCATAAGGAGACTCTGAATTCTAGTTCCGTTCCAGGCATGAAAGTCAGAGGGATGACTTTGGTCCAGTCACCAGGAGTTCTAGTTTCAGCAGGGTGGATTTGGGCCAATCATTGCGAGATTGAGAATTCTAGTCCTGCCTTAGGCATGAAAGCCAGCTGGGTGACTTAGTTCCGTTCCAGGCATGAAAGTCAGAGGGATGACTTTGGTCCAGTCACCAGGAGTTCTAGTTTCAGCGGGGTGGATTTGGGCCAATCATTGCGAGATTGAGAATTCTAGTCCTGCCTTAGGCATGAAAGCCGGCTGGGTGACTTTGGGCCAATCACCAGGAGACGCTGAATTCTAGTCCCGCCTTAGGCATGAAATCTAGTTGCGTGACTTTAGCCAATCCCAAGGAAACAGTGAGTTCTAGCGGGGTGGATTTGGGCCAATCATTGCGAGATTGTGACTTCTAGTCCTGCCTTAGGCATGAAAGCCGGCTGGGTGACTTTGGGCCAATCACCAGGAGACTCTGAATTCTAGTTCCGTTCCAGGCATGAAAGTCAGAGGGATGACTTTGGTCCAGTCACCAGGAGACGGTGAGTTCTAGTCCCGCCTTAGGCATGAAAATCAGTTGCATGACTTTGGCCAATCCCCAGGAAACAGTGAGTTCTAGTTCCAGCGGGGTGACTTTGGGCCAATCATCAGGAGACTCTAAATTCTAGTCCCGCCTTAGGCATGAAAGCTGGATGGGTGACTTTGGGCCAATCACCAGGAGACGGTGAGTTCTAGTTCTGTCCTTAGGCATGAAAGCCAGCTGGGTGGCTTTGGGCTGGTTGGCTTTGGGCCAATCACCAGGAGACGGGGAGTTCTAGTCCCGCCTTAGGCATGAAAGCCGGATGGGTGACTTTGGGCCAATCACCAGGAGACGGTGAGTTCTAGTCCCGCCTTAGGCATGAAAGCCAGATGGGTGGCTTTGGGCCAATCACCAGGAGATGGAGAGTTCTAGTTCTGTCCTTAGGCATGAAAGCTGTCTGGGTGGCTTTGGGCCAATCACCAGGAGACGGAGAGTTCTAGTTCTGTCCTTAGGCATGAAAGCTGTCTGGGTGGCTTTGGGCCATTTGCTTTTTTCCAGCCCTGGGAACACGGAAACAACGCGAAACCCCTTCTGAAAACATTTCTTGGCAAAAAAAAAAAAAACAACAACCCTGCAAGGACTTCTCTGCAGTCAGCAGGACTCAAGAACGACTCCTGGGCAGCCCATACAGGTGACAAAATTGTGGGTAAATGCCACCCCACCCCTCCAGCCCCCTCACCTTTTCCATGCTGCTATAATACAGGTCTTTGGCTGAAGCGACAGCCGCCAGATTATTGGCTTCAGCAGTGGCCTGCAAAGGAGGAGAAACAACTTCAGAAGCAAACCAGCTAAGTTTCCCCACCCTCTGCTAAGAGTTAGGAAAACTGTAAAAAAAAAAGGGGGGGGGGAAAAACCAGGCAAGTTATGAGCACCTTAAAAGAGGATGAGGTGTTAAGATGGCAACCTCCGTCTTAACAGGTTTATTACTGTAATTTTTTTCTGTACACTTCTGTAATTTTATTCGCTATTGCGACTGGAGCCAGCTCTAACAGGCTTTGGTAGGCCTCGACTTACGACCACAACCGAGTCCAAAATTTCCGTTGCTACGCGAGACCCCTCTTAAGTGGATTTGTCCCAGTTAACGACCCTTCTTGCCACCGTCGTTAAGCGAATCACTTCGGTGAAGTTAGGAACATGTGGGCTGTTGAGGGAATCTGGCTTGCCCCACTGACTTTGCTTGTCAGGAGGTCGCAAAAAGGGGATCACACGACCCGGGGATACTGCGACCGTCATAAAAACGAGTCAGTTGCCAAGTGTCTGAATTTTGATCACGTGATCGGGGGGAGGATGCTACAGTGTGGAAAAACGGTCATAAGCCGCTTTTTTCAGTGCTGTTGTAACTTCGAACGGTCACTAAATGAACTGTCGTAAGTCGAGGACTACCTGCAACCACCACCCTGAATTGAAGCAAGAAGTCAGTGATTTTAACTCATCCCTCTCCGGGCGAAACTCACCAGCAACATGGATTTTGGGTGTGGCAAATCTTCCCCCTGATAGATCTTGATATAAGCCTAGAATGAAGGACATTAAGAAACAATTATTACACAACTGTAAATTCATTCATTTACATGGTTTTTCATTCACAGAGCTGAGGTGGCGCAGTGGTTAGAGTGCAGTACTGCAGGCTACTTCAGCTGACTGCTAGCTGCAGTTCGGCGGTTCAAATCTCACCGGCTCAAGGTTGACTCAGCCTTCCATCCTTCCGAGGTGGGTAAAATGAGGACCCAGATTGTTGGGGGCAATATGCTGACTCTGTAAACCGCATAGAGAGGCCTGTAAAGCACTGTGAAGCGGTATATAAGTCTAACTGCTATTGCTCTTCCTTCCTTCCTTCCTTCCTTCCTCTCCCTCCCTCCCTCCCCCCCTTCCCAGTGATTAAAATGCAGTATTGCAGGCTGACTCTGCCCACTGCCAACAGTTTGATCCTGACTGGCTCAAGGTTGACTCAGCCTTCCATCCTTCCAAGGTCAATAAAATGAGGACCCAGATTGTTGGGGGCAATATGCTGACTCTGTGAACCGCTTAGAGAGGGCTGTAAAGCACTGTAAAGCGGTATATAAGTCTAAGTGCTATTGCTATTCCAACCTAAAAATATTTGTGCGTCCTAAATCCAGTAAGAAGGAAAGCATCCTCCATGCTAAAGACAGGCTGAACTAATGTTACTCCTCAACGTACGACCGTAATGGAGCCCCAAAATTTCTGTTCCTAAGTGAGACGGTTTGTTAAGTGAGTTTTGCTCCATTTTACGACTTCTCTTGCCAAAGTTGCTAAGTGAATCACTGCAGTGGTTAAGTTAGTAACCCGGTTGGTTAAGTGAATCTCGCTTCCCCCACGGCTTTGCTTGTCAGGAGGTCGCAAAAGGGGATCACGTGATCCCGGGGCACTGCAACTGTCATAAGTACATGCCAGTTGCCAAGCATTTGAATTTTGATCACGTGACTATGGGGATGCTGCAACGGTCCTAAGTGTGAAAAAACGGTCCTAAGTCACTTTTTTTCAGTGCTGTTGTAACTTGGAACGGTCACTAACTGAACTGTTTTAAGTCGAGGACTAGCTGCCTTAGCTGCCGATGAGATCAATAAATCAGATTTGCAACAAAACGGAGCAGTTCAAGTACCAGCCAGCCTGAGAGTTTTATTGTTCCGCCATGCGCCTTGCGCATAATCTGTCCTGATCATTCATCTAGACTTGAATAATTCTGTTATTTACTTACCTGTACTTCTTTACTGATGAAATTTATAACTTGCCTCTTTGGTATATAGGAGCTGACAATGGCTTGTCTGGTGTCCCCTCCTCCTGTTCCCAGACCCTCAACAATAGCAATAGCACTTAGACTTATATACCGCTTTACAGTGCTTTTATAGCCCTCTCTAAGCGGTTCACAGAGTCAGCATATTGCCCCCCAACAATCTGGGTCCTCATTTTACCCACCTCAGAAGGATGGAAGGCTGAGTCAACCTTGAGCCGGTGAGATTTGAACCGCTGAACTGCTGAACAGTCAGCTGAAGTAGCCTGCAGTGCTGCACTCTAACCACTGCGCCACCTCAGCTCTCAATCTTCCCACCCCACCTTGTGTCTTAGGAAGGGAGGGAGGAAGGAAGGAAAAGAAAAAGAAAAAGAAAAAAAGAAAAAGAAAAAGGGAGGGAAAAGAAAAATGAGGAAGGAAGGGGAGGGAAAGGGATAGACAGATGGGAGGGAAAGAAGGAAAGTACGGAGGGAAGGAGGGAAGGAAATCTGAATCTTTAATTCCTACTGGTGTCTCACTCAGGACTTTGCAGGAGGAAAAGATTTTTTGAACTCTGGAGGATCAAAGAAGCTTCTCTCTTTTTTTGGTAAACAGCCACAGAAATGACACAATGACTGTCCAGGGATTCTCCCCCTCGCCCTCCCTCCCTCCGCTAATTCTTAAAACGCGTGACTTCCAAAATGCCTGCTGCCTGAATTCTAGCAAATTCTTGGCCTTTTTCTCTGTTCTGTGCAGACCCGCCCCAAATCCATGGGAAGAACTGATTGCAAGCAGCTCAGAGTTGCTTATAAACACTTTATAAACATTTTAAATAAATACGCTAATTAAATCAGACCGCCAGGCCAAGCAGCTCTCAATATCTTTTTTTTTCTTTATTGACCTTCCTCTCCCTGAAAGAAAAAAAGCAAACAACGCTCAGAGTGTGGTGAAACGTACCTTGAAATACTCCAACAGGCCTCGGCAGGTTACTTTCGAGCCGTTGATCTCCTTTTCTAAGAGCTGACTGGGATCCAGGACGAACGGGATCAACTGCTTCAGCTGGTCCTTGAATTCGACGGAGATGTCTGCGCAAAAAGGAAAGGCGGACGAAAAAGATAAAAGAGGAAGAATGCAATGGGAATGGAGTTCTTTTTCCCTGTGAATTGTTTTATGGCCTTATAAAATACAGACAGACATTTATTATTGTAGGTAATGACTGTAGTGCTATGTGGGAAAGCCTTTTAGGAGACGGGGCAAAATATGCTGTCAAGGGAACGATTAGATAAGAGACAGCTGAGCCCTCAGCTGCATAACGGGTGGAGAAAGAGGAGGAAAAGAGACCCTCCCTAGTTTATCAGGGTGTAAAGGGGAGGGCGGGAGATTTGAATGTTCAGATTTTGGGGAGTTGTGTCAGGTAGACCAAACAGGAACAAACAACCAGATGAACTACCGTAATTACAGTTGCAAGAAAAAGTATGTGAACCCCTTGGGATTACGTGGAGTTTTGCATGAATTGGTCATAAAATGTGCTCTGAACGTCATCTAAGTCACAACAATAGAAAAACACAGTCTGCTTAAAATAATACTACACAAACATTAGATGTTGCCATGGTTTAATTGAACATAACATGTAAACATTCACAGTGCAGGGAGGAAAAAGTATGTGAGCCCCTAGCCCAATGACTTCTCCAAGAGCTAATTGGAGCCAGGAGTGAGCCAACCTTGACTCCAATCAGTGTGATGATATTGGATGTGTGGCTGACAGCTGTCCTGCCCTTTAAAAACACACACCTGGTTTGGGTTTACTGGTTTCAAGAAGCACTGTCTGATGTGAACCATGCCTCGCAGAAAA
>QLTV01000209.1:64972-76920 GCA_003457575.1 Thermophis baileyi
TTCGCTGCTGCTGCTGCTGCTGTTGTTTCTGGGCTCTCCTGCGGATTCATGCTGAGGAGGGCTGGAAGCCAAGGAGAGCATCCATTTGAAGGCTGATCCCATCCTTAGATGCTCCAAAGTGTTCCAGGCGGTCCGTTACCATGGCAACGGAGAAGAGTTCCGGAAAAGCACAATCGCCGAGATGTTTTGCATCCTTCCAGCCGTCTTTATTTCACCGAGTTCCTCTTCCACGCATGAATTCGCACAGGAGCAAATTCAACCGGCATATTTCCCCCCCCCCCCTTAGCAGCAAGGCACAAAGAAAGAGTATTCTGTACCTACCAGAATTGCAGTTCCAATTGTAAAGAAAATAAAAGCGTAAGATAGACTTCTTTATTGGCCAAGGGTGATTGGGGCCACAAGGAATTTGTCTCCGGGCGGGCACATAAACACACAGGGTACATATAAAGAGCAAGTCATAGGCCATAAATCACAGTTACAATCATTAATCGTAAGTTACAAACAATTGACAAATCGTAAGAAACTAATAGGAGAAGATAGTAGGAGCGATGAAAAAAAAAAGAGTAATGAGACAATGTTGTGGGAATTGTTTAGCAGAGTGAGGGGGGGGGAATATTTATGTCTGGTTATTTTGGCATGCAATGCTCTATAGGGGGGAGAAGTTGAAATAGATTATGTCCAGGATGTGAGAGGTCTGAAGATATTTTCTCAGCCCCCTTTCTGGTTTGTGCAGTACAGGTAATCCTCGACTTACAACAGTACATTTAGTGACCGTTCGAAGCGACAACATCCCTGAAGAAAGTGACTTATGACCGTTTTTCACACTTACAACCGTTGCAGCATCCCCTCAGTTGTGTGATTAAAATTCGGACGCTTGGCAACTGGTTCATATTTATGACGGATGCAGCATCCTCCCGGGGTCGTGTGATCCCTTTTTGCGACCTTCTGACAAGCCAAGTCAACGGGGGGAGCCAGATTCACTTAACAACCGGGTTACTAACTTAACAGCTGCAGTGGTTCACTTAACAGCTGTGGCAAGGAAGGTCGTAAAATGGAGCAAAACTCACTTTAACAAATGTCTCACTTAGCAACAGAAATGCCGGCCTCTTTTGTGGTAGTAAGTCAAGGACTACCTGTAATGCAGATCCTCAATGAAAGGCAGGCTGTTTGCGAAAAGCGTGAAGCAGAAGCGTAATGCAGTGGATTAATGTTGCCCCCCCCCCCAAAAAAAAGCAGTGTTTTTCTTTTCTTTTTTTAGGTTTTATTCGTCTTCAAAATGAAACCTGTTCTCATCATCACTGGCCAGGGTTAAAAAAACAAAATGTACCTACAAACCACTTTACGTAACATCAATATTTCATCCTCACTAATAGCTCAACTCAACTGCCTTCTCATTTCACAACCAGAAACAATGAAGTTTTGCAGAATGGAAGCCCAGGGCGTTTTTGTTTTGTTTTGTTTTGAGCGAAAATCTTGCCCCTTCAGAGCTGGGAGGGTGAAACGCGGCAATTTTAGCTCTTTGTGGGGTGTCTGATTTCAAGGAAGCTCTTCCCTGTTACTTCTGTGTGTTGGTTGCAACGACACCTGTTCTAACTAGACGTTGGTGATAAAATCTCTTATCGGGGTTGCATAATCTCCATCAGAGACAACTCAACCAGCCACAACCAGTTCCAACATTCAAAATGTAGGCCAAGCCCAAAATATTTCCATCCGTCCCTCCGTCCATCCATCCATCCATCCAGGAATCAACTAACCTAATCCCTAACTTTATTGGTTGACTCAACCTTCTAGCTTTGTAAGAAGAATGTTCCATGTTCTGGCCACGTTCTCTCCATTTATGAACTAAGGTCATTCGAGATACGAACGACTAAAATCAAACGATCCTATTTTGGCCAGGTTATGCAAAGATTCCGTTCAGAAGTGCCTAACGCCGGGAAACGTGGTAGGAAAAAGAAGATGACGACCAGAGTTAAATGGATGGACTTGATAACGGAATAAAAGAGTTGGAAGGGACCTTGGAGATCTTCTAGTCCAACTGGCTGCTCAAGCAGGAGACTATACACCATTTCAGAGAAATGGTGGTCTTCTTGAAAACCTCCAGTGATGGAGAACCCACAACTTCTGTAGACAAGGCGTTCCACTGATTAATTGTTCTAAGACAATGACAGCAATGATGATGGTGCATCATAAAGACATCTGAAGAGATAGTTTCTCCTGGAGAAAACAGATCTCTGGAGTTGTTAAGAGTCACCCTAGGGTTAATGGCCCATATTCCATCAAAAAAACCAACCAAACAAAAAAAACAGGAGTAGTGCAGTGGCCTAGAGGAACTCTCGCCTCACAAATATTTCTCTCTATGGGCATGTTGAGACTATATCTGCTGAACAAAACTCCGTATTGGCGACAGGAAGGGCATCCGGCCATTAAACACTCAGCTCTGTTCAGTTGCCCAGACTCCACCCCGATGCAAGGGATTATGGAGTCGTTAAAAGGAGAGGATTCCATCAAAAACAAGCTCCTTGCACTATTTTTTCCTCCTGTGAGCTCAGTAATATACCAGCTGCAATTCTCATCTACTTATCTTCCCCAGCCACACAAAAAAAGCAGCTGAATGGACATGATTTTTGCTTTCCTTGCTGCGGTAATTCAACAAATCATCCATTTTGGTGTAGGAAGAAAAATCAATCCCATCAAAACTTGTTTGTTGACCAACTATGTCTTAGTTATTTTAGAAAGTACCTTTTTTGTTTAGCCTATCAACAAACATTCTGCCTGAAGATACATCTCTTGGTAAGTCTTTCTTCCCTCTGTATCGTGTGTTTTAGATTTAAGCAAGGACATTATTCTTTTAATCTTTCTTTCAGATGACCCTGAGCATCTTGAGTTCAAATACCCAGCAGAAATATTCCTTTTTTTTATTATTGTTATGAGTTACTCAAGGCCCCCTACAAGAGTCCTTCCTCCTCCTAACTGTCCAAGGAAGGCTGGGCCATGCGTTCTTGGAAATGCCAAGGACTTTTGGCAAAGAAAATTGGGACTTTAAGCTCTTCCTTTTAAGTTGGTGTCTTGTCCAGAAGGACAAGATTTCAGCTCCTATCAGCATCATGGATGGTGAGGTGAATGTAGAACCAATGTCTCCAAAACATCTGGAGAACTTCAGGTGGCTTGCTGTAAAGGTAAAGGTTCCCCTCGCACATATGTGCTAATCGTTCCCGACTCTAGGGGGCGGTGCTCATCTCCGTTTCAAAGCCGAAGAGCCAGCGCTGTCCAAAGACGTTCTCCATGGCCATGTGGCCGGCATGACTAAACGCCGAAGGCACACGGAACGCTGTTACCTTCCCACCAAAGGCGGCCCCTATTTTTCTACTTGCATTTTTTTACGTGCTTTCGAACTGCTGGGTTGGCAGAAGCTGGTACAAGTAAATGGGAGCTCACTCCATTACGCGGCGCTAGGGATTCGAACCGCCGAACTGCCGACCTTTCTGACTGACAAGCTCAGCGTCTTAGCCACTGAGCCACTTGCTGTAGTCCTAACCTAAAACCCTCTTTGTTGGCGAATTCTTGCAAAACTCCACAGGGAGGAAAAAGGAAGTTATGCTCTCCGTATCCATTAGAACCGTGATGGCAAACCTATGGCACGCAGAGCCCTCTCTGTGGGCACGCGCGCCGTCGCCAGCTGCTCTTTTGGTTTTTTTCTGGCCCACACATGCACGCCGACCAGCTGGTCTTCGCGGGCGCTGGAACATCGGAAAACAGCCCGAAAAACAGCCCGAAAAATAGCCCAAAAAAACAGACATGCACATGCCGGCCAGCTGGTCTTCGGGTTTCCAGTGCTCTGGCGCGCGCACATGCACACGCATGCACGCGCGTTCCGGTTTGGGCACTCGGTGACGAAAAGGTTCGCCATAATTGCATTAGAATCACTCTCCATCAACCAGGCTACTCAAGTTCAGAATCCTCTTTATCTAACTCAGATCCACCGGTTGCAGTTCCTTCAAATAATTGAAAAGGACTACGGGTAGTCCTTGACTTACGACCGTTCGTTTTAGTGGACCGTTTAAAATTACAACGGCACTGGAAAAAAGGGACTCGGGCCCTTACAATTGTTGCAGCCTTTGCATGATCACGTGATTAAAATTTGGACGATTGGCATTTGATTCATATTTATGACGGTTGCAGTGTCCCGGGGGTCATGTGATCCCCTTTTGCGACCTTCTGAAAAGCAAAGTCAATGGGGAAGCCAGATTCATTTAACAACCGTATGACTAACTGAACTGCAGTGATTTGATTCGCTTAACAACGGTGGCAAGAAAGGTCATAAAACTCACTTAACAAATGCCTCGCTTAGCAGCAGAAAGGTTAGGTTTAGTTGTGGTCCTAAGTCGAGGACTACCTGTAATAAAAAAAAAACAGAAAACTAAGGAGAACACAAAAGGAGCACAGGCAGTGAACACTAAGGAGTTCACTGCCTGTGAACAAACAGACAGCAACAACTGAAAAGGCAGGAGAAGAACTGGATTTGGGAGTGGTGGGATCTCAACCCGGAGGGCACAAACCCTCTAAATAGGGCATGAGGCTTTTAAAATCACTTCTACAGAATTAAAATGGCTCTCCTTCCTTTCAGTTTTCCGGAAAACCAAGAGCTGGGAAAGAGGCCAAATTTTGAGAAAATTATCTTTTCCCCCCCCTTCTTTAAAAAAAATGGAAGCAAGCATGGCACGCTTAAGTTAGCAATTTTTATCTTCTCCCCCCCCCCCCCAAAAAAAACCCCCATACCTTTTTGACCCTCTTTTCCGCAAGGTATGGGGGTTTCCCTCTCTGGGCTGTTTCTGTCCAATTTGGGCAGTTTTTTTTAAGGAAGTCGATCGTTGGAAATCCAGGTCTTCCTTAAGAGATTTAATTGTTTGTGGCTTGTTTTGGCCAGCGGAAAGTTTGGGAAGGGCCTTTCCACACTTCTTTGAAAGACCCAACTTCTGTGAAAGGAAGAAGGCAGCTCTGCTTTCTTGTATACACACAGACACACAAACAGAGCCAAAAAGCACAATCCACTCACATACCATAGACTCTGCCAGCCAAGCCTCTGGATGCAGTGAGTCAGACATCAAAACCGCTCCCTGCCTGTTTTACATTGTGGAGCAGAGACAGAAAGAGAGAGAGAAAAAGCAAACCTGGAGTTTTTCTTTAAGCAAAAAAAACCTACCTGCTATTTTCATTTGCTCCACCAGCATTCAGAAATCAGTAGGACTTTTTAACCGAGCTTGTAAGCAAAGTAGGAAACTAAAAGAGGGATAGGATCAAGATCACGTGAAGTGTTAATTCCACTTTATAATAATGCCTTGGGTAAGGCCACACTTGGAATACTGCATCCAGTTTTGGTCACCACGTTATAAAAAAAAGATGCTGAGACTCTGGAAAGAGTGCAGAGAAGAGCAACAAAGATGGTTAGGGGACGGGAGGCTAAAACATATGAAGAACGGTTGCAGGAACTGGGTATGTCTAGTTTAATGAAAAGAAGGACTAGGGGAGACATAATAGCAGTCTTCCAATATTTGAGGGGCTGCCACAAAGAAGAGGGAGTCAAGCTATTCTCCAAAGCACTTGAGGGCAGGACAAGAAGCAATGGATGGAAACCAATCAAGGAGAGAAGCAACCTGGAACTAAGGAGAAATTTCCTGACAGTGAGAACAATTAATCAGTGGAACAGCTTGCCTCTAGAAGTTGTGGGTGCTCCAACACTGGAGGTTTTTAAGAAGAGATTGGACAACCACTTGTCTGAAATAAAATAGAAACAGCTTTCTATGAGGCAAACCATGGCTTTCTTGACATTCCCTAGGGTGGACCTTAGCGTGGCTGCCCGTCTGAGGACAGAAAGATACACGCCCCAGTTTGGAGGATGGAGGAGAAACATGCCAATTCTTTGCTTTGTTGTGACCCATCTGTGGTCAAGCTCACACAGGAAAAACCTTGCTGATTTCTCAAGAAGGTTGAGATGGCACTGCAGCTCCTTGCACGGACGAATTTTTAGTTCCTCAAAAAAGTGTAAAGATCAAGAGGTATTCCTGTTTCTGATCTCGAAGGGAACATCCAAGCATTTGTAACTCATAATCATTGGTATTTTATTCTCCTTGCAAGAAGAAAAAAGTCTCAAATTACAATCAGCTAAGGCGTTGGGCTCCTTAAAACGTTGCAAAGCTAACTCAGTCAGTCTAGAGATCAATGGTTCTCAATGGTGGTAAATTTTAAGTTATGTGGACTTCGACTCCCAGAATTCTGGGAGTTGAAGTCCAAGCAATTCGAAGAAGCCAAGGTTGAGAAATACCGATCTAGATAAAATATAATTTAAACAAAGCTTTGAAATAAGGTTTTAGGCAGTTGAAACAAGACACCTAATTACATAGCCCATCAATGCCCAAACATTTGAGCTGGTAAGAACGATGGGAGTGAGGTTCCCCAGATCTGTATTAATTTTCTATTTTTCCCTTAATTTTCTATTTTTCCCATCTGTTCGACCCACCCCATCCAGCGGTCAAGACAGTGGACGCTGCACACTCAATTATTTGGAGGGTCCCAGGTTGGAGAGGACCAAGCTGACTTCAGAACTACAGGTAGTTCTTTTAATGACGGTTAATTTAATAATATTCAAAGTTACAACAGCACTGGAAAAAATGACCGTTTTTCACACTTACGACCGTTCGGCATCCCCACGGTCATCTGTTCAAAATTCAAATGCTTGGCACATGGCTCGGACGTCACGTGATCCCCTTTTGCGCCCTTCTGACGAGCAACGTCAACGGGGAAGCCAGATTCACTTAACAACCGCCTGGCCAACTTAACAGCTGCAGCGATTCGCTTAACAACGGTGGCCAGAAAGATGATAAAACGGGGCAAAATTCACTGAACCGTTGTCTCACTTCGCCACAGAAAGTCTGGGCTCCCTTGCGGCCGTAACCCGTTGCCAACGGATTACAACCCGACCCACAACTGAAATCAGACAGCGACGAATGAAGAAACATGTGGGAGAACCGGTTCAGGTCTTTGCACATATTCCTTCAGTCGGAACAGACACTTATCCCCCAATGCAATAATAAGCCATTCTTTTTTTTAAAAAAACAAAAAATAAATGCCACAAGGCCCACATCAAAGGAAGATGGAGAAATAGAACACCCCCCCCCCTGGAGAGGGGGAAAAAAATTGCACTGCCTCTTCTGGGATCCATGTCGATTTCTTTCCTTGAAATGATGATAGGGAGCGATTTGCCCCTGAATCTCAGCCAGGAGATAGATAAGGTGGTTGATGGTTTGCACCCCTTGGCGTGGCATTTCTTCAAGTAGTATAAGATGGCTGAGTTTGCACAACAACCTGCCTCCCCCCCACCCTCCACTCACACACACACACACACACACCCCAAATGAGGATTAGGTGATTTGTGGATCAGCGTATAGTGTGTGCATGATCTTGTAAACCTCAACCATAACGAAGCAGAAATGTTGGCGAGGTTGCAATTAAAGGGGAGGGGGGGAGGAATAATAATCTAGACAGCTCCCCCCCTCCCCCACCCCACCCAAAGCTGATGAATTGCAAGGAAACTCTTCCACCACCCGACAGGCAATACGGGGCCCTCCAGATGTTTGGGGCCCCAACGCCCATCATCCCCAACCCACTTGGCCAAAGGCCAACTATTGCATTCTCTGCTCTGAATATTGCATTGGCAAGTGGGGGGGGCGGTGTTTCCTCCCTCTGCTGTCCCTGGCTGGGGATTAGGGGAGGGGTGGTTGATGCACACTAGGGGGCATCTTTCCTCCCGCCCCCCCCTATGGGAAGAGGGGGGGCGTGCATTTCCCCCCCCCCAAAAAAAACCAGGAAGGTGCAATGGAGAGGCTGCTCATTGCAAGCAGAGGAGGGGTCCCTACCGGCCGCTTCCAGTCTGATGAGCCCCCGATGCTAACTCCGCGGCCGCCGCTGCCGAAGGAATGACACGGAGCTGAAGCTGCAGCCGCCGCCTCCCGCCCGCCCCTCTTCCCGCCCCATAGCCGTGCAAGCCAAAGGCGGAGCCGGCACCACGCGGGGAGAAGAAGGCGCGGGGAGCCGGGCAGGAGGAGGGGGGGGGAAGGAGCTCCTCGGGAGAGGCACGCCGGGAAATGTAGTCCGCCTGCGGGGCGCTCCTGCTGGAAGGAGAAGCCGGGCGAACTACAACTCCCGAGAGAACGCGGGAACGCATTCCCCGGGCGGCTCTGGCGCAAGGCATTTCGGGAGATGGAGTCCAGAATTCCGCAATTGGCATTAGCCGGGAGAAAAAGCCTGCAAGGAAATAAGAGTCGGTGCGTTTGTAGGCCTTTTAAGGATGCTTTTCCCAATGTGAAGGGGGGGGAGTGAGGAGGAGGGGGGTAGCACGCCCCCTCCCGTCATTCAATTAATTAATCAGTTAATCAGTGGAACAGCTTGCCTCCAGAAGTTGTAAATGTTCCAGCACTGGAAGTTTTTAAGAAGAGATTGGATAACCATTTGTCTGAAATGGTTTATACTAGGGTTTCCTGCCTAAGCAGGGGGTTGGACTAGAAGACCTCCAAGGTCCCTTCCAATTCTGCTGTTCTGTTCTGTTCTGTTCTGTTCTGTTCTATTCTCAGCCATGTGGCCTTGGATGATAGGTTTTGTAGTGGGACACTTCTGCAGGATGCCAGATAGAATAGGGATAGGGATAGGGATAGGGATAGGGATAGGGATAGGGATAGGGATAGGGATAGGGATAGGGATAGGGATAGAATAGAATAGAATAGAATAGAATAGAATAGAATAGAATAGAATAGAATAGAATAGAGCTGGAAGGGACCTTGGAGGTCTTCTAGTCCAGCCCCCTGCTCAAGCAGGAGACCCTACCATTTCAGACAAGTGAGTGTCCAGTCTCTTCTTAAAAACCTCCGGTGATGAAGCGCCCACGATTTCTAAAGGCAAGCCGTTCCATTGGTTGATTGTCCTCACTGTTAGGAAGTTTCTCCTTAATTCCAAGTTGCTTCTCTCTTTGATTAGTTTCCAACCATTGTTTCTTGTCCTGCCCTCTGTCTCCGGTGCTTTGGAGATTGGAGCAAAGAGAAATGCAAGCAGGGGAAACTAACATTAATTAATTACATAACATAATTTAAGTAAATTATGTTATTAAAAATAACAAATTAAGACCCAGCTCTCTGGGCAAAGCTGTAATGGAGCCCAAAATTTCCATTGCTAAGCGAGACAGTTGTTAAGTGAGTTTTCACCCTTTTTACAACTTTTTTTTTTGCCACAATTGTTAAGTGAGTCACTGTGGTTGTTAGGTTAGTAACACGGTTGTTAAATGAATCTGGCTTCCCCATTGACTTTTCTTGGCAGAAGGTCGTAAAAGTGGATCACGTGACGCCAGGACGCTGCAACTGTTATAAATACAAGTCAGTTGCCAACTGTACGAATTTTGGATCACATGTCCAATGGAGATGCTGCAACGGACGTAAGTATGAAAAATGGTTATAAGTCACTTTTTTCAGTGCCGTTGTATCTTTCAACGGTCACTAAACGATTAGTGATACTTGCACTGTACACTTCCTTCCCCACCTAATCCAGATTACAAAAATGTTGGTGTTCAAGACACTGAGTATAATTAAATCCCTTATATTTGCACTTAAATTTCTTTTGCAAATGCAGCTTTGATGGTCATCACAGATGC
The DNA here is from genome assembly GCA_003457575.1 of Thermophis baileyi. Taxonomy (NCBI): domain Eukaryota; kingdom Metazoa; phylum Chordata; class Lepidosauria; order Squamata; family Dipsadidae; genus Thermophis; species Thermophis baileyi. The sequence continues at coordinate 74,664 of QLTV01000209.1, forward strand.
AAAGCTGAAATCCAGGAAAGGAAACATATGCAAATAGGAGATTTTTCCCACCCATAGTAAGCAAAAGATTTTTGTTTCGGAAACTGTATGATATCCCAGCTGTAAAATTTTGAAGCTGACTATGCTTTATAAGGAACAGGTTTGGCGTGTTTCAAAGGCGCCCAGTCTTTTTTTTAAAAAAAATTTTAGACTTTGCCGTAGAGTTCTGGGTGAAAAAAACAACCCAGTTTTCTTCAAACTTTCCCTAAGCCAGGGGTCTGCAACCTTAAACACTCAAAGAGCCATTTGGACCCGTTTCCCACAGAAAAGAAAACACCCGGAGCCACAAAACCTGGGTGGGCATGGCCAACTCGTCACTCACTTCCACCAGTCACATGACCCCCCCAAGCCACACCTACCCAGCCGGTCATTAGGGCAGAGAACCAGTTGTTAAAAAACACCGGGAACCACAAAACCCTTTTGACATCTCTCTCTCTCTCCCTCCCTCCCTCACTCACTCACTCCTTCTCTCCCCCCCTCTCTCTGTATCTCTCTATCTCTCTCTCTCTCCCCCTCTCTCTGTATCTCTCTGTCTCTGCCCTGGCCGCTTCTCCATCCCCCACCGTCGCCCTTACCTTCTCAGGCCAGGCGAGGAGTGACTGGGAGGGGAGGGCGAAGGGCGGGGCCAGACAGTGGTGGGATCACCTGACAGAGAGCCACAGCAGAGGGCCCAAAGAGCTGCATGCGGCTCCCGAGCCACAGGTTGCTGATACCTGCCCTAAGCCATTCAGAAATGCAATGCTGGCTACTTGAAGAGAATGTCAATAGCCATTTTCTGGCTGGGTTTTCATCATCACCTCGTTCCTTTTGGTGGGGGGGGTTCATGCATTTATGTAAACATAGCCCCTTTGCTTAGTTTTCACTTTATGCAGGGGTGAAATAGAAATAGAATATGATCAGAGGTGGACTACACATAATTTACTTACCGGTTCGCCCAGCACCGAAAATGTTCTGATTTGCTCACGTGTGTGGCTTGCACGCATGAGCGCGGCTTAGAAAACGTGGCTAAATAGGACGGCATAGCACCAGGGCGGGTGCTCACCCGCAGGTCGTTACTACCGGTTCGCTCGAACCGGCTGAATCCCACCTCTGATATATGGTACAGAAAATGGAATTAGTCTAGTAGAGATATTTTTTTCTTCCGTTCAAATCCCTGCAGTTTTGTTGGCAAGGTTTTTCAGAAGTGGTTTGCCATTGCCTCCTTCCTAGGGCTGAGAGAATATGACTGGTCATCCAACTGGCTTTGTGTCCAAGCTGGGATTAGAACTCATGGTCTCCTGATTTCTAGACTGGAGCCTTCACCACTACGCCAAGCTGACTTTCTACAACAAGGTTACCAGTAGTTCTCAACTTACGACTTATAATTGCACCGGGAATTTCATGGTCATATGTCAACGCCTGGACATAATTTTCCGTCCTTTTCCACGGCGGTCATTAAGCAAATGCTGCGGTAGTTAAGAAAACACCGTGGTCGTTAAGCAAACCCATTTGCCGAAAGCCACAAAAACCATCATTAATTGCAGTCATGTGACTGCAGAACACCACGACTGGTAATAAAGCTGACCCATCTGACATGTGGCCATGTATACCTGTTCTGTGGCTGTTACAACTTTGAACGGTTATAAAACGATTGGTCGTTAAGCGAGGACTGGCTGTACAGGGGTGGGGGGGGAAATCTCTCATCTCTATGTGGCAGCAAAACCTGGGGTTTTGTGCCTCTTTGCTGCCCTCTAGTGGGCATGTGGTTTGGAGCGTTTTTTTGTTTTTTTTTTTGCTGCTGAGAATTGTGTCATTCATTTTAAAGGAGGGGACAAAAATGCAGGCAGGGACTGAGGTGGGAATCCTAAAATATTATAATTGACTTAATTATAGTGGGGAGAGGGAAGCAATATTTTGCAGGTCCATAGAGTACACGCAGGGTGGTTCGATTTGCAGAAAATATCCAGTAATTGTTTTGGCAATTCATTTAAAGCAGTGGTTCTCAACCTTTCTAATGCCGCGACCCCCACCCCACCGCCGCGACCCCCTCCCCGCCCCCAATGAGGTGAAAAAGGGGGCGTGGCACCAGGGGTGAAATCTAGCACGTGCTTAGGCGACCCCTGTGAAAGGGTCGTTCGACCCCCAAAGGGGTCACAACCCACAGGTTGAGAACCGATGGTATATCCGATCTTATATTGATGGAGGAGCATTTTTTCTTCTTTATTTTAATGGGGAAAGC
>QLTV01000209.1:84064-94218 GCA_003457575.1 Thermophis baileyi
ACATGCCTTTCTCTGCTACCAAGGCGAGGAGGGGATTCTATTGGAAGTGAATCCTAGATTTCTTTTTTATTCAAGGCGTCGGATCCGAGGAATGGAGCCCCGAGAACGTGGGCTTTGCACCACCTTGGCATGGTCTCCCACGCTGATAAGGGGGGAGGGGGGGAATACCAGACGGATCAGAGGGTGGGGAGCGAAAATCTCCCCTTGCAATTGCGGGAAGATGCAGCCAGCTCTGTTTTGGATCAGTCCCCAAGGGGCCACTTAGCTGGCTTCCTCTTCGAAGCATCGCCTGTCGCCCCTTCCTCCCTCCCTCCCTCCCTTCCTTTTGCCCAAAGGTCCAGGATTTTGGAGGGCGTCTTGAATAATTCCCACGCCATGCAGGTGACCCAGTCGATGGGGGAGGGGAGAGAAAAGGGCATTGGTTTCTCTTCCCCCCCCCCCCCCGCCGCCGCAAACAATTTTCTCTCTGTGTCTGGGTGGTTTCGGGATGTGCCAGCGCGAAAGAAAGCAATCTATTGTCATTTAAATCTTCCTCAAAAGAAAAAAAAATATTCTCTTTGCTGCTGCTTTTTTTGGGGGGGTGGGGGACAGGAATACATTGAAAATTGCGTCTGGGAAAGCCTCCCGCCCCCCCCCCCTGGCTCTGATCTTTCCTTTTTTTTTTCTTTTTTAATGCCTTTTGGAGACTGCCGAAGGGATCAAGACAAAGCTCCGATTATCTAAAGTCGGGGGGGGGGGCTTTCTCCCTCCCCTCGAAGACCCCCTCCTCTCCATCTTCTGGAAGGGTTGGGAAAGGGGGGGGGCTTTTCTTCTCCAGGATCTGGGAAGCAAGCCGTCTCTTCGTCAAACAAAAATTCTGCAGTGCAGATGTCTCTCGGCACGGAGCAGGTGATGCTACTTTAAAGGGGAAGGAGTCTGCCAAGCCTTCGCCCGTCTTGATGGCAAAAGGCCCTTTTTTGGGGGGGGGCTGGACCCTGCTGGCTTACTGGTTTTTGAATTCCTGAGCAGGATCCGGCCCTTGCAGAAAAAGCCTATCAGTATAATCTTAACCCGCGGCTGATTGTTCCACTTGGGGAGGGGGGGGAGGTAAACGACGCCTTTCTTGGGGTCAGGGGCTTGTAATGTATCTCCCACCTGTCACTGCTTCTGGTATTCCAGCTATGGATGCTGGTTTGGGAGCAAGCTGGCTTCTCCTGCGTGGTTTCTCTAGAAGGCATAGAGTTAAGATCAAGATCGAAAGGGGTTAAATATGGCCCGCCCGTCCGATAGAATAATAGAGGCTGGAAGGGACCTTGGAGGTGGTCTAGTCCAACCCCCTGCTCAAGCAGGAAACCCCTATAACATTTCAGACGAATGGTTTCTCCAATCTCTTCTTTAAAACCTCCAGGGTTTTACACGGACCTGCTGACCAGAAATTGGTTTGCTAAAAGGCTTCAGGTGCCCACTACAAAAATCCGGTCTTTTTCTGGTGATGTTTAAGCTTCCGAGTCATTTCATTTAAGTGGCGTTTGCCCGCTGTGCCCGTTCTTTGCATTCTCAAAGAAGCCTCGTAGCACTGCTGGTTTCATCGTTTTGAGTCTTTATTTATTGTGGTTTTCTGCTGCAGCAGTTTGGTTGGAGGGGAGCCTGCGGTGTTAAGTGCAGTAATACAACATAACATCTCAGTAAAGTGGCATTTTGAAGATCTCAACCGCTAACGTGCTTTTCAGAAGGACCCGGGGTAGAAAAAAATTAAAATCATCTTATCTGGCCCCCAAAGAGTAATGATGTTGGTACCAGGCAGGTTTTTTCGAGGTGTGTGTGTGTGTGTGCGCCTCCACAAATGAAATGCCATCACAAAAGAGATTTTTGAAACAAATCTCACTTACTTTAGGCAACCCGAGAGCTAAGGCCCTGGTTGGTAACCGGCAGAAGACATGCCCTTGGCAACAAGATGATTTAAATACGAAATACAATATTCATGGAATTTTGCATTTATTATACATCGCATCGCCATCGCTTTTGGGTTCGCTGTCGTTTCTTGAATAAGTCCCCCCCCCCTCCCTCCCCCGTCGTTCGCTTGTGACGCCCTGCGTTTTGGTATGCAAAATGCAACGGGCTGGGTTTACGCCCACGGGTCACATTTTAATGCTCACTGTGATGCAGAGAGCCAGGTGTGCCCTGGTTGCTAAGACAAACAGAGTTTTAAAAAAAATTAAAATAAAAAAATCTCGCATTCACCAAGAATGGCAGCATCCGTTGGGTGAGGCCGATCAGCTTTGTCAAACAGCCGGCCATATGTCTCGACTTCAAACAGTGACATAATTTCAAGGGTCTTGAAGAGTGTCAGAGCATCTGCTCTGCAGAAATACCAGACAAAGCCAGAAACTGGCACGGGGGCAATGAATGGCTCCGGATTGTGTAAAGAGATCGGGTTTCTCGTCCTTCGGGCTGCTGAGTTGAGCCTGAAAGCTTGTATCAGCAGTGATCTGTGAAATTGTAGAAGCAACAAGATATGTGGAGGGCTCGAATGCTTTTTTGGGGGGGTGCGGGGGGGAGGGCTCCTTTCCACGACAGGTGGCTTGTTTTGATTTAAACCAGGGTATAACTCCACCAGAGAGGAAGATGAACTTAAGTTTGTTCTTTCGAATCCAACATTTTATATATTTTTTTTATTTAATTGGTGGTCTATATGATGTAGACTTCACTGCTCACCTTCTGTTGATTTGCAAAAGTTAGCAGCAGCCCCTGATCCATTCATAGAATAACAGAGTTGGAAGGGACCTTGGAGGTCTTCTAGTCCAACCCCCTGCTTAGGCAGGAAACCCTACGCCACTTCAGACAAATGGTTGTCCAACCTCTTCTTAAAAACTTCCAGTGTTGGAGCATTCACACAGTTGTTTTCTTAAGCAAGCAGGCTCCTCTTTGTCTCTCTTTGGACTTTTTTAAAAAAAGAAAAGAAATACTTAATGCCTTTCACTCATGAAACTCATATAGGTTATACGGGTAGTCCTTGACTTACAACCGTTCGTTTAGTGACCGAATTTACAACGGCACTGGAAAAGGTGACTTTTATGACCATTTTTCACACTTACGACCGTTGCAGCATCCCCATGGTCACGTGATCAAAAATTCAGACCCTTGGTATCTGACTCATATTTATGATGGTCGCAAAGTCCCGGGGTCACGTGATCCCCGACCTTCTGCGACCTTCTGACAAGCGAAGCCAATGGGGGAAGCCAGATTCACTTAACAGCCGTGTGACTAACTTAACAACTGCAGCGATTCACTTAACAATTCTGGCAAGAAAGGTCGTTAAATGGGGCAGAATTCACTTAACATCTGTCTCACTTAGCAACAGAGATTTTGGGTTCCATTGTGGTCGTAAGTTGAGGATTGCCTGGACATCGTGCTAGTAAGAATCTGTACGCTAGATAAAATCTGTTTCTAATATGGATTTCCACCATGGATTTCTACTGACTCACCTAGAAAACTTAAAATGTCAAACCACTTTAATAACAATGAAGGCTAGGACACATTTCAAAGAAAGAATGCAAGGTGTCTATTGGTTAAGTACAAATATTCATATTAGAAGGGTGTGCTTTTAATCACAGTTTTAAAAATCCAACTTGTTAGGAAATGATGGCCAAATTCCAGCTAATGCTATGAATTTGCATCTCCGGGGGGGGGATCTTTCCTTTGGCCCATTGCAAAACGGGAAATGTTTTATCCCTCAAACAGTGTGAAGTTAAACCCATTAGGATTGCAACGTAGAGAGGTCTCAAAACCTAGAATTTGTCAATATTTGGGTGGTGTAGGAATTCATCTACTGACTCAAGTATGTCGGGAAGTGACCTCTTTCTCCCGACGGACAGAATAACTAACGTGGGCTTACCTGGTGTAAGGGTGGAGTACCACTTGCCAAATTAGTAAATCATGACTAAAAGGTAAGAAGCGGGCAAATTAAGGAGTTGTAATAATTAACATGTTTCTACACCGAGTTGTAGAACTTGTTCAGAAATCTTGGGTTTGCTTGAAGGTTCCCTGTCGATCTTCAGTTTCTTGACTCTTGTTCGGTTGCCTGTGGCTTCTGAAGATTTCTTGAGTGGGAACTCAAGACTATTCCAGAATTAAGACAGTTGAAGTACAGACAATTTTTCCCATGTTGTAATTGTCGGTTTCTTTCTATAGCTCGTGGCAAACCTTTCAATGTACAGGGCCCATTATCCCCAGCCAGCAGGGCCATCATTATTAAGCATGATTAATGTAGACTTTCTACTACCCTCTTGTTAAACCGCGATACAGAGGCTGTTTTCGTCGCGTCTCCTATGATGGTTTGGGCCTGAAAGGGCTTGATTAGTGCCTGCTGATTTTTAAAAGAATAAAGATCGGCTTGCCATCTGCCCAAGATGCATTCAACCTAACAGACATTTTGAAATGCTGCATCAGACTGCCAGATAAATATGAATTATGCAACGTTATGGTGCGTTCGGATTTTTTTTTTTTAAGCCGTACACGTTAAACATCGAATTGCTTCTGTTTAGAACAAAGCAGACGACTTGGAAAGTTAATTCACTCTTCTTCTTTTTTTGTTCTGGAAATGTAACGTTCTTGAATAGGCAGCTTGAGGCAAGAAATAACAAGTTTTTCCTCTCTGGATTTGAAATGGAATCACCAATTCATGCCGTAGCCAGCACGAATGAGTTTTGACTATGTTTTCTTCCCCTGAATGTCAGTTTTCGCTTCGCCTAACCTGGCTTAGAACATAGAATAATAGAGTTGGAAGGGGTCTTGGAGGTCTTCTAGTCCAACCCCCTGCTTGACCAGGAGACCCTATACCATTTCAGACAAATGGCAGTCCAATCTCTTTTTGAAAGCCTCCAGTGATGGAGCACCCACAACTTCTGAAGGCCAAGCTGTTCCATAGGTTGATTGTTCTCACTGTCAGAAAATTTCTCCTTAGTTCTAGGTTGCTTCTCTCTTTGTTTAATTTCCACCCATTGCTGCTCATCTTGCCTTTTGGTGCTTTGGGAAATAGTTTGATCCCCTCGTCTTCGTAGGATCCCCTCAAATATTGGAAGACTGCCATCATGTCTCCCCTAGTCCTTTTTTTCATTAGACATAGACATACCCAAATTCCTGTAACTCGTTCTGTCCAGTCTCTCAAACTATGGTTTGAGTGATGCTTCAAATAGATTTGGATGCGGATTAATTGACAAGAGGCCGAGTTTGACCAACTATGACTGCATTAGTCATTCCATGGGAGGGAACAGACCTTCCTAAGAGGTGGAAGGGAGCACGGAGGCTCATAAACCTTTCATGAAGAACAAATCACAACTTGGTAACCTACCCAGCTGGGTTCACTTATTGTGCTTGGAAAACTACAGCTTAAGAGTTCAGCGCAATCTGTAAAATCAGCCAATGTAGCTTCCCAATAAAGCATAATTAAAGGGAACGCCATCTGATCTGCCTCAAACAGGAATTTGTGCTAGGTCCACAATGAAGCACTAAAATTCTACCTTTTAAAAACTATTCGTAATTCTTGTAATCTTCATAAATGTTTTTGGGGGAGGGAAATTATACTTCAATCCTTAAAATTGGGGTGTTGCTCTCCCTTAAGTGAGGTGTTTCTTACTCTTTTTAGCAGTGATGAACTTTTAAGAAAAACACAAGTGTTTTCCTTCCAGTTCTTTTGTCTTATCTTGCCACTTAAAACAACAACAACACAATCTCACTTCCTGAGAATTGAGTAACACTAAAGAGTCTTTTATCAGAAAACTTAAGTTTGCCCTTGGGTCATTTTTCAGCCATTAAAGGTGTGCTACAGGTGGGAATAATCATTTCAAATCAAAGCTTGCTTTTTCTGAGTTTAGGCCCAAAATCTGTGTTTCTCAACCATGGCGGCTTTCAGATGAGTAGCCTTCAACTCCCAGAATTCCCCAGCTGGGATAAGTCCACGTATCTGAAAAGCTGTCAAGGTTTAGAAACAAGGATGCTAAAGGGAAGTTTTAGATCAGATCCTGCCATCTTCCTCTATCCTACACCTCAGGATTATTGCAGCAGAAAAAAAAGAATATAATTACTGTATTTTTCGGACTATAAGACGCACCGGTGTATAAGACGCACCAAGATTTCGAAGAGGTAAGTAAGAAAAAAAAAGTTTTTGCCCTCCCCCAGCCCCCAGGAGCACTCTGCAGACCTCCCAAACCTTCTGCGCACCCGTTTTCGCATGGGGCGTGGCTTCGGGAGGCCAAAAATGGCTGTATTCGGTGTATAAGACGCACCAACATTTCCACCCTCTCTTAGGGGGAGAAAAGTGCGTCTTATACTCTGAAAAATATGGAATGTACCTTGGTTTGTGGTCCTTGGGGAAAGGCCAGCTATAAAGGCAGCAGTGAAACACAAGAGGGGAAAAAATGCCTTTTAGGCAGAAAAAAAAAGAGCCAGGTCATCCTTGAATGGATTTGGACGAATCTGAGTTCGAAGGTGATGCTATAAAGACGATGAGGCTCGTAAGAAGTTAGCAGTGCAAAGGTCTGGACTTTGCCACCCGACGGGTGAAGCCTGCAGGCTCACAACCACTCCTTTGACCGTACTGCCAATGCCGCAGATCCATGATCAAAAGTCGGGTGCCTTGGTAACAGGCGTGTAGTTATGATAGTTTCAGCATTCTGGGTTGATCCGTTTGTCTCAGCCGGCTTCCAACAAGCAGAGTCAATAGGGGAAGCTGGATTCACTTAACAACTGTGAGACCTTCAGCCATTTGCTTAACAACCGTGGCCAAAAAAAAAAAAATGATGTAAGGATGTAGAAATTCAAAGAAACGAAGGCGAAGGTGGCCATCCCAATCTTTCCGGCTTGTTTAACTATCCACCATCACGTCAAAAGAGAACGAGCGTATTCAAAATGAGCAGCCAAAATACTGGATTCTCGTGGGCAGGGGTGGGCTGCTGGGGGTTCCCAGGGGTTCAGCAGAACCTCTAGCTAAGATTCTGTGCAGTTTGGAGAACCCCCAAATCCCACTCCTGGCTGGCCCCGCCTACCCCACCCACCCCAGGAGTCCCCACGCGGCCCGTTTTGGGTGCAGGGCACGCGTGGAGGTTCGGGGAGGGTGAAAAACGGGACTACCGGAAGTTCGGGAAAGCCTCCGGAGCCCGGGGAGGGCAAACACCCCCCCCCCCCGTGGTGCAGGAGGCCGACATGGCCACGCCCACCCAGCAACCGGGCAGAAAACCCCTTGCTAAAATTTTTGAAGCCCACCCTTGCTTGTGGGGTTTTGATGCTCGCAGAGGGACGTTGCAAGGGGCTGGTAATATTGTTAGCTGGGTTTGGTGCTGCCATTTTGTTTTTATAACAGCCGGGAAGGCTGGTCCCAGAACACCGGACTTCAGACAGCCTCGGTGAGTGCGTTTGGCCTGGTTTCTATCCCTCAGGTCATTATTACAACAGGCTGGTTGGGTAGATTGGGTCTTACACAAGATACCCACATCCATGCTTTCCCCATCTTTCTGCCTCATTTGCCCTGAGACTATACACACTGTGCTTTTACACAAAGGCCTTCTAGGGCAGCCTTCCAAGTCTGTCTCGGTCCCACACCCTCCTCGGCCCTCGTCACGTGTGGCTCTCCACTTTGATCCACGAGCGTGCCACAGTTGGCTCAGCAAAAAAATGCCCATTAAGGCTTGTTTTTGTTTTGAAAGGACAATTTCTCTCCACTTGACCGAAGAGCCTCAGTAAACACGGGCAGTCAGTTCCATTGGGAAGGGAAGGAGGGGGCTTTGCCTTTTGAGGAGGTGTACAGATTAACAGAGTTGGAAGGGACCTTGTAGGTCATCTAGTCCAACCCCCTGCCCAAGCAGGAGACCCTACACCATTTCTGACAAATGGCAGTCCAATCTCTTCTTGAAAGCCTCCAGTGATGAAGCTCCCACAACTTCTGAAGGCAAGCTGTTCCATTGGTTGATTGCTCTCATTGTCAGAATTTTTTTTCCTTATTTCTAGGTTGAATCTCTCCTTGGTCAGTTTCCATCCATTATTCCTTGTCTGGCCATCAAGTGCTTTGAGAAAATAGCTTGACCCCCTCCTCTCTGTGGCAGCCCCATACATATTGGAACACTGCTATCATGTCTCCCCTGGTCCTTCTCTTCACTAGACTAGCCATGCCCAGTTCCCGCAACCATTCATCGTATGTTTTAGCCTCCAGTCCCCTCATCATCTTGGTTGCTCTCCTCTGCAAGGACTACAGGTAGTCCTTGACTTACAACAGTTCACTTAGTGACCGTGCAAAGTTACAGCTGCATTGAAAAGGGTGACTTAGGACCGTTTTTCACACTTACGACTGTTGCAGCCTCCCCATACTCACGTGATCAAAATTCAGACACTTGGCAACTGACTCGTATTTATGACGGTTGCAGCGTCCCGGGGTCACGTGATCCCCTTTTGCGACCTTCTGACAAGCCAAGTCAACGGGGGAAGCCAGATTCACTTAACAACCCTGTTACTGATTTAGCAACTGCAGCGATTCACTTAACAACGGTGGCAGGAAAGGTAGTACAACGGGGCAAGCGTCTGAATTTTGCCCACTTCAACATGGGGATGGTGCAACGGTCGTAAGTGTGAAAAATGGTCACGTGTCCCTTTTTACAGTGACCTTGTAACTTCAAACGGTCACTAAATGAACTGTTGTAAGTCGAGAGCTACCTGCATCTTCTGGCAGTAAGTGCCAAGGAGTGGTTGTAAGTCACTTTTTTTTTTTTTAAACTGCTGTTGTAACTTCAAACAGTTGCTAAACAAATAGTTTGCAAGTCAAGGACTCCTTGTACAATGGAGCTGGTATTTCGAGCAGCAAGGAACGGATTTCAATAGCCTCAAAGCTGCTTCTGTGGGCGAACTTGCTTAACATTTTCCACTTGCCAAACTCTTGACAAACTGAGTAGAGCCTGAAAAACTGCATTAAAACGTGAGAAACAGGCTTAAGTAAATAAAATGCACAGGTAGGTAATAAAGCTTAGATGAGATCTAAGATTTAGACCTGATTAGATCTGCCCTTTGTTTTTTTCAGATGTTAACTTCGCCAGACTGGTTGGCTTCCTACCAACCAACCCCACTCGAAAAGCAGACAAAAATTTTCTTTCTTGTGTTTATTAAGTAGTAACCAGCAGCATACATAAAGAGACCCAAAAAAAAAAGGCCCCAGTTGCATTTTTTATCTCCCTGATGAGTCGGTTAGATAGATAGCCTTTGGCCAGCTTTATTTTATTTTTATTTTTTCCCCCAGCCTCCGCTTCCCTTTCCGCAAAACGGGGTTGCTGACACTGCCTTGCAGGATGTATGTAGCAGGGGCATATAAATTGCTGCTTGGCATATTAAATTAGCACTTCATTTGCAAATCAAAGAGCGGGCTAAATATTTGAGTAGGTCGCTCCCTTCGCTCTTGATGAATCAAGAAAAATGTGACTGCTTTACTGGGGCGTTTCGATAGCTCAGCACTGGTTTATTCAGGAGCTCAACGTATTTAAAAGTTTCTTGTAGCTTTTAAGTCACCTCTTTTCAATCTGGTTATTCATGTGTGTGTTTGTTATCCTTTGGCTCTGTTGTTGTAAACGTTTTGGTTCCTTCTTTCCACGCCAGGCCACTTGAGTTAGATGAAAATGGCAAGACATTTACGCACAATTTTGCCCATGGTTTGAACCGTCTTGCCTCACACTGTCTGGGACGATCAATAGTTATTTCTTCGAATGAACCTTTTCCCAGTGTTTTTAAAGCTTTAGCACAGTGGCTTCACTTGGATAGAAATCCCAGCTGGGGAGCCATCAAAAGAACCATCCAGAACCTCTGCATTACTCACCACCGGCCGGGTTGCAAATCTTTGCAAGGGCCCATAAATCTAAATAAACATTTCTCTCACCTTTGTGACCAAATGAGACTGAATTGCTCCTTTGCAGGACTGCTGAGGTCGGGAGATATCCTGGCAGGGAGGGGAGGATTATAAACCAGTTTTATAAAAAAAGCTTTCTCATTATTCATTTATTCCGGAGATGCACCTTTTGCTATAAACGCAGCCTGTTGTGTGCACTCGCTGCCCTGCAACGTTGCACACTGGAGCCGGGGGGGGGGTTTGCAGCACATTGCCAAGGATGTACAATGTGCTTTTTGTGAAAAGTAGAGACTTTCTT
>QLTV01000209.1:101443-111641 GCA_003457575.1 Thermophis baileyi
AAAAGTCTGTAGCAGTCCCACTCCTTCTACTGCAACAATAGATATTCATTAATATAAGGCTTCCAAGAAGCAGGCATTCCTATTTAGCTATCATGACTAATAACGATGAGTGGATCTCCTCACTTGACTCACTGGCTTGCAATGAGGATCATAAATTCTGTAAATGAATCATCCAGGAAACCTCGTTGTATACAGCTTTTTTGTTAGGGGGAAAAATATCTTCTGGATTGTAAGGGGACCCCTAAGCCAACTTTCACTAACCTTGCAGGCACTTAGGGCTTGGCTGGGAATTTAATCCAGTAACCAAATACCAAACCAGGACACTTTCTCAGGAGCGAGATGCCAACCCTGGATGTTGGAATGCAAAGCCCAGGTGTGTTTGGCTCCCAGACTTTTGCTAATAATCCCTTCCATTTTCATGGCGTTTGCTGAGTGATTAAAAGCCCTGGGTTGCTAGCATCTCTTTATTTAGTTTACTTTATTGTCCGTGTACATCATACATAAGGAAACTATAAAAATAAAAACACAAACACACATCCTTCACATTCTATCCAATTGAATTGAAAACCCCTGATACTGCATTAATATTGCTCTATACCGTAGAATTCAATATGGTTATTGCCCTGGGATAGAAGCTGTTTTTCAGCCTATTTGTCCTTGTTTTTATTGCCCTGTACCGTCTGCCAGATGGTAATAGTTCAAAAAAAAGGGGGGGTGCCCAGGATGAGATGGATCTTTAAGAGTGTTTTGAACTTTCTTAAGGCAGCGGGAGCTATAAAGTTCTTCCAAAGAGGGGAGAGGGCAGCCAGTGATCCTCTGGGCAATGACGTTAACCCTCTGGAGCGCTGTCCTATCTGCCACTGTGCAATTGGCAAACCATACACAGTAAGTTAAAATACTCTCTATGGTGCAGCGGTAGAAGGTCACCAGCAGCTTTTCATTCCGTTGTTGTTTCCTGAGAAGTCCCAGGTAGTATAATCTCTGCTGGGCCCTTTTGACCAGTGCTGCAATGTGAGTGTCCCAGATGAGGTCCTCTTTTAGGATAACACCCAGAAACTTAAAACTGGCCACTTGCTCCACTCGGTCTCCATTGATAAGCAAGGGCTGGATGTCTGATCTATTCCTTCTGTAGTCCACTATAAGCTCCTTGGTCTTATTGGTGTTAAGGACCAAGTTATTGTCTCCACATCACGAAAGCAACCAGTTTTATTTATTTGAAGGACAGTCAGAATGATTTTCCATTTCTCTTAAGGGCTCTGACTAAGCAAGATATTAAGGCCAAGGCGCCTTGGTGCCTGCAGATCAGTTGATTCTGCTGAAGGTCGTTCCCTATCGAGATAACAGACTTTGACTCATCTAGACTTCTTTTAAATTGGAGGCATCAATTAGCCAGACATTGGACTTCTGGCCTGCAAAGGAGTGGGTGTTCCTGCAGTCGAAGGTTTCATAGGAAACCAAGAACAATTTTATCTACCAAATTTGCAGGTCCTTGACACGTTCTGCAGTAACCTCTAGACAAGATATGTCTAGTTTGATGAAAAGAAGGACTAGGGGTGACACGATAGCAGTGTTCCAATATCTCGGGCTGCCCCAAAGAAGAGGGAGTCAAGCTGTTCTCCAAAGCACCTGAGGGCAGGACAAGCAGCAGTGGGTGGAAACTAATCAAGGAGAGAAGCAACCTGGAACTAAGGAGAAACTTCTTAACAGTTAGAACAATTAACCAGTGGAACTACTTGCCTCCAGAAGTTGTGAATGCTCTAACACTGGAAGCTTTTAAGAAGAGATTGGACAACCATTTGTCTGAAGTGGTGTAGGGTTTCCTGCCTGAGCAGGGGGTTGGACTAGAAGACCTCCAAGGTCCCTTCCAACCCTGTTATTCCATTCCCGTCTGTACAGCCAACGTGTCAGAACTCGGCTTTTGAGAATGCCAGGACAACTTCACGAGATCTTTTGCAAGAATCTGAGCATTCTTGCCTGAGATTTTTCTTTTTTTAATTCTTGACAGAGCTGAAATCTTGCAATAAGGTAGTCCTCGGCTTACGACCACAATTGAGCCCAAAATTTCTGTCGCTGAGGGAGACCGTTAAGTGAGTTTTGCCCCGTTTTATGAGCTTTCTTGCCACCGTTGTTAAGGGAATCGCAGCAGTTGTTCAGTTAGTAACACGGCCAGTAACATATATTAAGAATAAATTGGTCAAAATCGGAGTTGATGCTGTTTAATTATACTAAAAAGGAAGAGAAGGATTGGGAAGGGAAGGAAAGGGAAATGAGAATTAAGGAACAGATTAAATATTTGGGAGTTAGAATCACAAAAAATTTAGAGAATTTAGGAAAAGTAACAAATATGAGCCAGTTGCCAAGCGTTTGAATTTTGATCAAAATGGGGGTGCTGAAATGATCGTGTGAAAAATGGTCACAAGTCGCTTTTTTCAGTGCCGTTGTAACTGAACAGTCACTAAGTGAGCTGTTGTAACTCGAGGACTACCCGTGCTGCAGAATTTTGGTGAAAATGTTGGCCTTGCGGTATTGCTGGAGCTTAATTTTGTGTTTGGGAGGGCAGCCGACATGGTAGGCTTCAGAGCATCATTGCCCACAGCCAATAAAACATCTATATTTCTGCTTATTAGTTGGCAGGTTTTTAAGATCCGTTCAGGATTTGGACTCTGCTCTTCAAATCTTCTTTTTTAAGTATGGAGGTGGTGGGGGTTTCACTTAGAAGCATTCATTCTCTTCTTTCTTTCTTTCTTTCTTTCTTTCTTTCTTTTCTTTTTCTCTTCCTTTCTTTCTTTCTTTCTCTTCCTTTCTTTCTTTCCTTTTTTCTTTCTTTTTTCTTTCTTCTTTCTTTCTCTTTCTTTCTTTCTTCTTTCTTTCTTTTTCTTTTTCTTTTTCTTTTTTTCTTTCTCTTTCTTTCTTTCTTTCTTTCTTTCTTTCTTTCTCTGTCTTTCTTTCTTTCTTTCTTTCTTTCTTTCTTTCTTTCTTTCTTTCTTTCTTTCTTTTTTTCTCCGTGCAAAATGTACTGTACTTCTGGGATAGACCCCAATCATTATCCCCACAGAAAGCTCAATTTTGAAAAGCACAGGAGCCCTTTCAAAGAGGCTGGTACAGAAAAGCTTTGGCCTGTTGAGATTGTATGGCTGCTGAGAGTAGAAAGGAATTTATTTTTATTTTTTTGCTAAGCTTCTCTCGCGTGTCAAAAGCCTTTTTTTGGGGGGGGGGGGTATCCCCTGTGCGTCTTTTAGGCCCAGATGTTTTCGACAGATGGCAGGGTTTGGAAGCAAGGTGCTTCCGCAGATAACCGAATTTACGTTTAGGCTGAGTTGCCTCTAGCAACTGAGACGCTGCCTCACCTTCATCCTTTGCCCGGGCTTGTTCTGAGAGTTCAGCTCACAGGTGCGTTTCCGATTTTCAGGGGTCCAAAACTAAGACTTCATGTTCAACTGCAAAGAGGGAAGGTGTTGGGAAGGTCACACTTAGAAGTGCCTGCAACACGGTTGATCAAGCTGGAGCATGTTTTCAGTTGGCTTCCCATTGATGGATGGTGCAGTTGGGCAATCAAATGTTTATGATAGGTGGTTTGTATTAAGGTTGCAAAAATTGCCTTTGCCTTTAGAGCTAAAGAGGGGGGGGGGAGAGAAAGCTTAACATAATCTTCCTTTAACTCCTGGAGAACACAGTTCTTAGATTCCTTAAGAATGATACCCGATCGAAGAGAATATTTGTAACTTGAGAGAGCAAACCCCATTCTCTTGTAGCACTGATGATGTTCCCTAGTTGGGTCATGAAACGTCTAAAGAACAGCACCGAGCTCAGAAAACAACCCCACAATAATATTTCCCGCGTCTGTCCCTGCATTTGTTTTAAGAAAACAGTCTGCCAATTCCTGTGTGGTGGGTGATTTTGAGAGAAAAATCTCCTGCGTAACCAAAGATGCGTTCTCTTCCTGTGTGTGTGGGGGGGGGGGCATGCCTTCAAGAGCTGGCACACCGTGCCATATTGATAATCACTGCCCCCACCCGGGAAAAATGAGCTTCCCTGAATTTAGTCCGGCTAACTTTTTTTTTTTTTTTGGCTTGGAATTTCGGTTGCCTTGATTCTGTGTATTATTCTAATCTAGTGCCTTCTAGATAGTTTAGGATTACGGCTGGGAGTTCTGAAGGTTGCAGCTGGGCCACATCCGGAAATGGAATTTCTTGGCATTCATGAGAAAACAGCTGCATGGATTTGACATCTGTTTGGCTCAATAGCAACAGCACTTAGACTTATATCCCGCTTCACAGTGCTTCACAGCCCTCTCTAAGCAGTTTGCAGAGTCATCCTCTTGCCCCCAACAATCTGGGTCCTCATTTGACCCACCTCGGAAGGATGGAAGGATGAATCAACTTTGAGCCGGTCAGGATCGAACTCCTGGCAGTGGGCAGAGTTAGCCTGAAATACTGCATTCTAATCACAAGGAAAAGAGGGAAGGGAAGGGAAGGGAAGGAAAATAGCACTTAGACTTATATACTGCTTCACAGTGCTTTACAGCCCTCTCTAAGCAGTTTACAGAGTCAGCCTCTTGCCCCCAACCATCTGGGTCCTCATTTTACCAACCACGGAAGGCTGAGTCAACCTTGAGCCTGGTGAGATTCAAACAGCCGGCAGTCAGCAGAAGTAGCCTGCAGTACTGCCTTCTAACCACTGCGCCACCACAGTTCTGTATCTCCAATACAGGTAGTCCTCGAGTTACGGCTGTAGTTAAGCCTGGCAATTATGATTGTTAAGTCGTGACAGTCATAAATCAGGGCACCAGGTGAGGAGACCAGATTTTACGACCTTTTCCCCCCCCCAGCGGTCGTTAAACGAGTGTGTGGTTGTTAAGTGAACTCATTCACGATTGGCATTTACTGCAAGAAACTCTGAATAAATGCAGGTTTCTGGCAAACACGTTGTAAAGCGTGGGCACTAGACCATGATATGCTGCAAACGGCCAGAAGGGCTCCCAAAATGCAGTCATGTGACCTTTGTGGAGGGGGGGCCCGCGGGAACAACATCAGAACTTCAAAACCAGGTTGTAAATAGCTTTGGGGGGGGGGTTGTCATAACTGAACGGTTGGAAGTTGAGGATTACTTGTATAGATTGCACAGTTGTTTCCTGGCCTTTCCTTGGTGATGTTGGACATGAATTTTGAGACTTTATACAAGTGAAGCAGGTGTTCTACCTGTGTTCTCCCCGCCGCCCCCCCTAGGTCATCTGGTCCATTATCTTTCAGGATTGTAGCTGGAAGAAACAATACAGGTACTCCTCCGACTTACGACCACAATTGAGCCCAGAATTTCTGTTGCTTAGTGAGACGGCTGTTAAGTGAATTTTTGCCCCATTTTACCAGCTTTCTTGCCATGGTTGTTAAGTGAATCGCTGCAGTTCGTTAAGTTAGTCACACGGTTGTTCAGGGAATCTGTCTTCCCCGTTGACTCGGCTTGTCAGAAGGTCGCCAAAAGGGATCGTGTGGACCCCCGGGGGACACTGCAACCATCGTAAATATGAGTCAGTTGCCAAAGATCTGAACTTTGATCATGGGGATGCTGCAGCGGTCGTAAGTGTGAAAAACAGCCATAAGTCACTTTTTTCAATGCCACTGTAAATCCGAACGTTCACTAAATGAACTGTTGTAAATCGAGGACTATCTGTAGTAAATAAACAGAGAGCAAACCCCACTCCCTTCCAGCACTGATGATGTTAAATAGTTCGGTAATGAAACATCTGCAAGCATGAAGCTTTGAACATTCACTAAATAAACTCTTGTAATGATATATTTGCCTTAGGAGTAGCACAAGCTAGATCAGGTAGAATTAAGCGTGATCCCAAATAGCCGTAAGTTATACTTGAAGGGGAAACCCAGGTTGTATCATTCCTACAACATCTGACCTGCAAGCACCCAACAACCTCCTACAGTTTGTTGACGTAGTTTATTTGCATTTGGGGCAGGGGGTGGCTGCTTCTGTTCACCTGCCCAGCATGATCTGTTCTTTTGCCTTCCTCTCTTTGGCTGACTTCGGCAGTCTTCCTCCCGTGAAATTAAATGTTGGTCACTTTTTTTTTTTACATTTACGTGGATCGCAGCCTCCCTACGACGTTCCTGTCCTTCAGTCGGCGGTCTTATGCATGTGCGCAGAGTTTGGTAGGGCAGAATCGTGGCTTTCGTTTCGTGACGAGCATGTTGCCTGCTTGATTGTGGCATTTGTCGCCGATTCTGTGTGCATCTCTCTCTCTCTCTCTCTCTCTCTCTCTATCCCTCCCCGTTTAAATCGGGGAGTCTTCCTTGGCACGATTCAGCTTGCCGGATGCAGTTCCCTGCTCCTTTCCTGTCTTCTCTCCCATCAGCCGGAGTTTATTTAACACATTCCGGGAATCAGAGGGAAGCCAGCAGCAAATCTACTCACCCCAAAGACCAACAACAGGAAGTCTTGGAAGGACCAAAACAAAGAAGCGTCCAAGGGACCAAGGAAGGTTCAAGGATAGAGACCATATCGGTGGGATCTCCTCGCCAAATGGAATTGCCCTTTTCGGTTGGATCCAAAATTCATAGCCGCAGCCCCATCACGGAAGCGACTTCTCCGCGGGAGAGTGAGTTCATAGGAGGTGGTCCCCTGGATGGTAAGACTGATCATCAGAATGGATGCCAGCCAGAAGGAGAAGAACGAGCGTCAAAAGGAGACACCAAATTTGCCCTGTTGGCCAACTCGGAAGATGAACGCGAGAAGGTTCCTTCTGAGATTTTCACTTCACATTCCACCGCGTCTCCCGGGGTCGCCGTTGAGCCACCCGTGGAAAAAGATTCCCCCGAATCTCCCTTTGAGGTCATTGCTGACAAGCTGGAATTTGATAAGGAATTCAAAGAGGTCCTGACCAGCACCTCCAAGGACATTGGGAGCAACTGGGTGATACACGGCGAAAGGGAGCTGTTGACCGACATCCCAGAAGATAGCATTTGCGAGTTCCAGGCAAAGCCCCGTAGCAGTGGGCGGCTTCCCTCAGGGCCTGGGCTCTCTCGCCAGTCTTCAGGCACGACGGCGGCTCTGGAGGAAGTCTCCAAATGTGTCCGTGAACTGCACAGCTTCACCAATGAGCTGCTTAACTGGGACTTGATTCCCAAGGATCTGGAAGACAAGACGGATGACTTTATCAACGCGGATGAGTTTAAGGCCTCGTCCGCCGAAATCAGCGGCGGTGTTCCAGAACCCGTGGCGAGCCCTAGCGATATGGAAACCGGCAAGGCTTCCGCGTCTCACCCGCCTCTGACAATCAGCCTCCACCCAAAAGGCAAGCCATCTCCAAAAGTAGACAAGAATCAAGCCACGGTTGTTGGCCAAGCCGTAGCTGTGGTGAAAAGTGCTCCTCCGGAAGCCGTCCAGATGACAACCGAGCTCTCTTGGCCAAATCCATGCTTGCCTGAAACAGCCGATGCGGATAGTTCTGGGGAATCTGACGACACGGTCATTGAAGATGTTCCAGCTGACCTGACATTCCCGAATAAGGCGATGGCTGAGAATTGCCAGGAGTTCTCCAAACTCACCGGCTCTTCTGAAGCAGAAATTGAATATATAGATGAGGAGGACGAGGAGGCATCTGATGAGCTTCAGGAAGACCAAATGGTTTCCCAGTCCTTGGAAAGCCGTTGGCGATTCACGGATGAGTTCAAAGCAATCCAGCCTATGGAGAGACCATCTCCTGCATCTCGGCCCTCCAGGGAACTTGGTCTAAGCACACCTTCTAAAGCCAAGCAGGTGTTCGATGCTGGAGAACTGGAGGTGCCGAGGAAGACTCCCAAGGCCGAAGATCCTTCTTCGAGAAAGATCACTTTGGACAGCGTCAAAGAGGTGGTGTGCCCTGATGGGCCGGGCAGTGAGACTTTTATGGGCTTCATGAAGGAGTGCTTAAAATCCAAGGGGGCTGAATCTCCCGAAGATCCCGTGGAGATTTTCTCGGAGGCAGAGCTGAAGGCCGCTCGTTCCCAAGGGGCATGGCCCTACTTTCAGCAGCCACCCCAAGCAAAGCAAGATTTTGAACACGAGCACATCACCATCACAGCCCTCAAAGAGGTGGTGAGGAAAGCCGAGATGGAGAGACCCACGCTCTTCTCTCCCCCCAGAGGGAGGCATTCTGGACAGTACTGTGAGTTCCCGCCTGATGCTCCAGCAGCATCTGCTTCAAAGTCGGCCTTGGAGAAGAGACCCCTCTGCCTTGAGCAGGCCGTCGATGTGATGCTGGTTCCCGCCAGTGTCAGTCTTGGGAAAACTTCTCATCTGTTTCCTCCCGAGCCGCCGTCGGTACTACATGCCATTACAAAATTACTGGCTGAATTCTCAGGTAACCACACGAGAAGGTAATGATGTGGCTTGCATGTGGCTCCCTGCATAACCATGGATATTGTGTTACCGTATTTATTTCCACTGGGGTGACAGTGGATACTTGGATAAAGCTTACTTTTACCTTCTTCTTTGTAAAATCCCACTTTTCAAAGACATTTTTTGTCGGGAAGACAAAAAAAATATTTCCTTTTGCTTTCTAAAAACACTCTCATTTATCCGTTTAAAACTTTCTCGCATCACAGTCTCGTTAAGCTTTTGGCTTTTAAATTGAAATTCTTGTAAGATAGTGGTTTCCCCCCCCCCTCTACTTAATTCCAAAATGAAGGCAACTCACCCGAGTATCTTTTGTTCTTTCAGAATATCTCTCTTAAGTTGTAAATTAGTTGCATGCAAAAGTGTTTAAGAAAGTGAGGTTTCTGTAGGTCGTATCCATAAAGGCTACATAACGATTTTGGGGCACGTTGGTGTTTCCTTAGCTCTTGTCCATTGCAAGACCAGATCCACATGTGAAGATCCAGTTAAATTGATTTATTGCTGAAAGCCTATGCACAAGAATTTTGTCAACTAACAATCAGCCGCTGCTTGGAGTTAGATAAGGTTCAACAGAATACAAGGGAGGTTGGACTTAGTCCACTTATGGCTATGTAGGGATTCTAGGCTGGTTCCTCTTTTGACTCCGCCTCCAGTTTCTGCCATTCTTCCTACAGCTCCCAAGCTGTTCAATGCACAATCGAGTGCAAAACCTCAATTCTTTGAGATCTTCCTGAAAGGACTAACTATCCAGAGTTCAAGAGGGTGATCTCTTGATCTCTTCCTTCTCCAGAGAGAATTTCATCAGCCTGGCCGCTAATTTTGCCACGATGCTTTCCCCACTCATGAAATGCTCACTGAGACATCTAAACTGCATAGACCCTCACCAAGATCAGTCACTAAGTTAGAGCTTTCTAGACAGAAACAGGTAATCCTCAACTTACGACCAGTTGCTTGGTGACTGTTACGATAGACCCCCAAAAGCAATTTACAACCTGATTTCGAAGTTTATGATGGCTCCACACATACGCACACACGCACACACAAATTTTGATGCTTTTTGCCAGTTTCTGGCGTCTGCTTTGTTTTTCCAGCAAAAAATGCCCATTAGGTAAAATGGATTCGCTTATTTTTTTTTCTTTTTTTTCAATCTGAAGAAAATATTTATTTAGCATTAACATAGGGTTTGCTTGTAAGAACATAAATAAAATAAGAGGCAATATTCATTTTTTTGCTTTTTTTTTTTTGCTTTTTTTTAACACATACATGAACCTTAATATATATCAATTATTTGCTTCAATATAAATTTATATAATATAAATTATATACACCATATAAATTATAAACACAATACAACCCATCAACAAGTGCTCCCTCTCCCCTCGGGATCATTCCTGCTTCCAAAATCTTAAGACCTCTTCTGGTGGTGGTATCACACTTCCCCCAGCAAACACGAACATTAGGAACTGTTTCCAAATTCCATCAAATTCATTCACTTTTATTATGCCTCTCCTTACTTTAATATTACATGTTAATTTATCATTTATGACAATATCCCAAACTTCTTTATACCATTCTTCCATACAATAATCGCCTCGTATCTTCCAGTTCCTAGAAATCAATAACCTTGCTGCAGTCAGCAAATTTGTTATCAATTCTTTCGTTTCTTTTTTACACTTTATATCTTCCAATAGTGAGAGTAATGCTATCCTTGGTGCCTCTTCCACCTTTATTCCAACAATTTCTTCAATCTCCTTAAACACCATCTTCCACAATTTTTGCACAAATTTCCATTCCCACCACATATGTAGATACGTCC
>QLTV01000209.1:128442-140670 GCA_003457575.1 Thermophis baileyi
GAAAAAAAAGCCTGCAACTGCTGTAACAAAAACCTCCCCTCAAAAAAAAAAAAAAATTCACCCCCCCTTCCCCCTTTCTCATACCATTTTAGCCTCAAAAGATGGCAAGGAATCCCTCCCTCTTCCTTCTGAGCCCTTCCCTCATTTCTTCCCCCCCTCCCCTTTCTCATATTCTTGCTTCGGTTCAGGAAAGAGGGAAGAGCAGAGTTGGAGAGCAAAGAGGCTAGTCCTGGTGGAGGTGCGGCCTTTTGGGCGGAGGGAGAAAGAGGAGCAAAATTTTATTCCCAAGGATTTCCATTGCCGTTTTCCCTTCTGGCGAAAGTGGAAACTGGGCTTGAAGTGGGAGAAATAAAGAGGCCGCATCTCTTGTTGAGGCTGAGCAATTGAGGAGGGGGGATTGGGTTTTTTGGGGGGGGAGGAAGACCCCAGAAATAAATAGGGAAATGAATAGGAAAGATTGCCTTCCCTTCCCCACCCCACCTGAGGCTGCCTCGGTTTCTTCCCCTTCCCACAACCCACCCACCCCCTTTGCAAACTGCTCCTCCGGTTGTTTAAAATTGAGGAGGGGGAAGGGAGACCCTCAAGTACGTCAGCCCCAAATCTTGGCTCGGTGAAGAGCATTCCCGCCTGCCACTGAAAGGCAGCTGTGCCATAATTTTTCCACAAAGCCCCACAGGGGCAGGTTGGTTCTTGGGGTGCCGCTCAGGCACTAAGGAACCCCTCCACGCACACTTTTTGAGAGCTGCATGCATTTCCAACATGCTTCTATGCCATCCTCTGCTCCCAAGGAGACCCCTAAGCCTCTGGCTTCTCTCACCTCTTCAACCCCCCCTCCTTTCCCTCCCTCCGCCTCCCCCCCAAAAAAAATACCTTTTTTAAAAGCCTTTTTCTGCACCAGATGCTTCCAACATCTGTTCTGTCACTGCTGTGTTTGCCCACCGTGAACCGACTCCTTTTGCGCCCGGGCAGACTTTTCTTTCTTTTTTTTTTTAAAAAAAAGAATGTACGTAGATGACAAAAACAAGAATTACCCACCATGCCCTTCGCATCCGATGTGCTTTATGGGACGGTGGTGCCAGGAAACGTGGGCGCCTCTGGGGCTTGAGGCTTAACAGTGGGTGGGGGGGGGAGGGAGAGGGTCTCGACTGTCCTTTGATGTGGTGTTGAATAAAGGAGCACTTGGTGATCTCGAATCTTTGGTTCCAAAAATTAGATTACAGATTAAGAGAGTTGGAAGGGACCTTGTAGGTCATCTAGTCCATCCCTCCATCCAAGCAGGAGACCCTACACCATTTATGACAAATGCCAGTCCAGTCTCTTC
The DNA here is from genome assembly GCA_003457575.1 of Thermophis baileyi. NCBI lineage: Eukaryota > Metazoa > Chordata > Lepidosauria > Squamata > Dipsadidae > Thermophis > Thermophis baileyi. The sequence goes on from QLTV01000209.1 coordinate 129,764, forward strand.
TTGGAAGCCTCCAGTAATGAAGCTCCCACAACTTCCGAAGGCAACTTCTGTTCCATCAGTTGATTGTTCTCACTGTTCAGAAAATTTCTCCTTATTTCCAGGTTGAATCTCTCCTTGATCGGTTTCCATCCATTGTTCCTTGTCTGGCCTTCAGGTGCTTTGGAGAATAGCTTGACCCCCTTCCTCCTCTCTGGGGCAGCCCCTCAGATATTGGAAGGCTGCTATCCTGTCTCCCCTGGTCTTTCTCTTCACTAGACTAGCCAGGCCCAGTTCCTGCAACCGTTCATCGTATGTTTTAGCCTCCAGTCCCCTCATCATCCTGGTTGCTCTTCTCTGTACTTCTTCTAGAGTCTCAACATCTTTTTTTTATAGTGTGGTCATCAAAACTGGATGCAGTATTCTATGTGGTCTTACAGCAACACAAAACCCTGACGGTGTTATCTTCTTCAAGGCAACACTTCCACTCTGTTGATTTGGCAACACTTCAAAACTCTTATTTTTGCAATTAGAAAATGAAGGCAGTTAATCTCTTTGGGATGGTGGTCCTTCCACCATCGCCTCAAATCTCTTGTGCCTTTCAGGTTTGATTGCCTTTATTTTTAATTGCATAGCAGTGTCAGCTAAAGAATACCCGGTTTATATTTATTCAAATTTCATATTTCTTAACTGCCCCTCTTGGAAAGCATGGTGCGGTGGTGAAGGCATCAAGCTAGGAGATGGGGAGTTCTAATACCATCTTGGGCACAAAGCCAGCAGGGTCAACTTGGGCCAGCCCTTTTCTCCCAGCCTTAGGAAGGCGGCAATGGCAAACCACTCCTGAAAAATCTTGCCAAAGAAAGGGCAGGGATTTCTCTAGGCCCGTGATGGCGAACCTGTGGCGCGCGTGCCAGAGGTGGCACGCAGAGCCCTCTCTGTGGGCATGCGCACCGTCACCAGGCACGCACATGCACGCCGGCCAGCTGGTTTTCGCGGGTGCCGGAGCGCCTGAAAACGGCCGTTTCCAGGCTGTTTTCAACCCGAAAATGGCCAAAAATCAGGCCATTTTAGAGTCTGTCTTCAGGCCATTTTCTGGGCCGTTTTTGGGTTGAAAAGGGCCCTGAAAAGGGCTTGAAAAACGGCCAATAAACAGGCATGCGTGTGCCAGCCAGCTGGTCTTCAGGTTTCCGGTGCTCCGGCACATGCACTCGCATTCCGGTTTGGGCACTCGGTGCCAAAAAGGTTCGCCATCACTGCTCTAGGCATTCCCCGGGAATCAGACACAACTGAATAGAAAGGGGGAAAAAATCAGCTTAAGAACAATTGAATGAGCCATACTTATTTCCTACTTAATTTGGGTGATCGCCAAAAAAAAAAAAACCAAAAACAAAATTGTTCCATCATTGGTGCTGAGCAAGGGCCAACCTGGTTGACTTCTTCCCTGGCATTGCATTTGTCTAAGACGGGTCTCCAAGCTTGGCAACTTTTAAGACTTGTGGACTTCAACTCCCAGAATTCCTCACCCTGGGTTGCCTTGGTGGCTGGGGGATTCTGGGAGTTGAAGTCCACAAGTCTTAAAAAGTTGCCCATTTGGAGAGCCCTGGTTTAAGATGAGGAATATGACGACTTGCTTGGTTGCAAACTCCAGAATTGGCCCACGGTTGAGCCGTAGGGCTCCCATCAAATGGCTAGAAACAGCAAAGCAGCTGGTCACTCCATTTTGGGGGAAGCTGCAGAGGTCACCTCAGCTGGACAACAGCTGAAGGCACAGCCACAGCCTCCTGGAACCGAAGAGAAAGCATGCAAAGCAGCAAAATCCGTATTTTCTAATCCAACAGGTTTGCCTTCCATGATGGCAGATGGCTCACTCTCCTCCCCAGAGCGGGCTGGGATTCGAACTCGCTTCCTTGCCCGTTCCCCTTGAAAATAGCCATCTGAGGAATCTCCCAGTCTTGGTACTCGACCTCATACTGCAAAATCAGACCCACACAGTAGGTTTTTTTTTTTCCCCAAAACCCACAGCAGTGAAAGGAAAATCTTGGAGCCCGCCCCCCCCCAAACATTTTTTTCTTTTCAAAGAAGGAACCTTCGGGGTTGCATTTTAAAATAGCAGAACTTTTAAAGGGATTTTCCCCCCCTCCATAACCTGTTTTTACAAAACTTAGTGCTTATATATATAATATATATATATAATATAAAAACATTTCATATCGATGCAAAACACACATTTCCCCCCCCCCCTCACAAGCGACGGAGACAAAAGTTCCCACAGAGTCACAAGGTGGTTGTTACCAGCACTGTTGTTTTGGTGGAAAAACTCCAAAGAGGGACATGAACAGGGCCAGCCATGAAATGGACCCACTGGCCATTTAGGGAAAAGGGATGGTGAATGGAAGGAAGGAAGGAAGGAACGAGGCGACATCGTTTTGGGAAGAGAGAAAAGAGCAGTCAACACTTGTTTGCCAAAAATATGGGTGTGCCCGGTTATAGCTAGCTCCTTTTTCGTCCTCCAAAGCAAGCCTTTGGGCTGTTTAAAAACCAGTTTAGCCCATTGCAAGTTCTACCAGCGGGAGCCCGCTGAATCTAGCGGAGAATTTTCTGCTCTTAAAAAATAAAAATTAAGGGATCCTTCAGGGCAACAGCTGCAAAACCGGTTAGGATCGCTTTTGCTGTCTCGAAGCAATGCGGAATATCAAAACGATTCAGCTTTTGGGTGGCTTGAGCACGAGAGCGAACGTACAATTTGATTGCACTCCAATTGCAGCCTGCAACTCTCTAAAAGACCGGATGAAAATTAGGCACGGTTTTTTTTTTGTGTGTGTGGGGGGGGGGGGGTTGTTTTTTTTTTTTTTTTTTTTTTTTTTTTTTTTTTTCCCTTTTTAGCTGATGACCTCAGGCACCCCTAGGATGCAGGATCGTGGGCGAGAGGTTCCAGAAGGTGTAATTTAGGAAAATCCGGAAGGTCACTTAATGAATGACGATTCCTGGTTGAGCTCGTTTATGCTCAGCAATCCAGTTAAACCAAAGAGGTTTCTCGGATCAGCCAGTCACTCTAACATGCCAAATCTTGATTTCCCACCCCTCTCATCTCCTACCAGTTTGATCCCTGTAAAGGAGAATGTTTGTAGCTCAGGGTTAAAATGAGGTGGTACTCTCTGGGCTTAGGTGTTTTCTTGCAGACGTTTCATGACCCAACTATGTATCATCATCAGTGCTTAAAAGCACCATTTGTAGCCAACCCCACTCCTTTCTAACACTGATGAAGTTACCTAGTTGGGTCATGAAACGCCTGCAAGAAAACAACCTAGCTCAGAGAGCACCAATGTCCCCACAGTCCTTCCTCCTCCTCCTCCTCCTCCCCTTTTCCTTCTCCACAATCCCCATTCCCTTCTAGCACTGATGATGCTACCCGGTTGGGTCATGAAACGTCTGCAAGAAAACCACCAAGCTTAGAGAGCACCAAGAACCCTTCAATTTCCAAAGCCCTGTTTCCTGAAAGACCCTCCTCGCTGGCCCATTAAGGGTCAAACAATTTGGGTGCAGCCTAGGGGGTCCTCCAAGAAGCCCCACCCCTCTCATTCCTTCTCGACCAGCAGACGTCCATCTCCCGTTGCTTAGCCGTGATTTATATCTACCGTTCCAAACTGTGCCCTCTTCCTTAGTAAGGTCTGCACCCACCTACCCTGTTTTCCCCCAAAATAAGACATCCCCCGATAATAAGCCCAATCGGGCTTTTGAGTGCATGGCAATAAGGCCAAGCGCTTATTTCAGGGTTCAAAAAAAATATAAGACAGGGTCTTATTTTCGGGGAAACACGATACTCGCTGCAGAAGGAAAACCCAGTGCTCGGGTGGAAGTCCTCCATGGTCTCCTAACCATTTACTGGAGAGGAGCAGATCTGGAATACAGGAGAATGGAAGTGCCAAAATTTGTAGAAAAGCAAAACCTTGTAAACCATCTACCAGACTTGGGTTGTTTTTTTGGTTTTTTTTTCCCCCCCTGGACTGCATTAGTTGGGATATTTAAAGGGGTTGGGTTTTTTTTTATTATTTTCCCTTGCTTTCGTGTACCCTAAAAACATCACAGCTTAAACTGTCCTGAATATTCAATTCTTCATGGAAGAAACCATGTGAACGATGCCCTTTCTCTCTGCCTGGCATGGTAACTAAACAAGGAATCAACTGATTTTATCTTGTGATGTATCAGCTCTTTTACACGTGCTTTTAAGTGCAACTCCAAGAGAAAATTGCAAACTCAGCTCAATTTTCCCCCTCCCCCCCCCCGGGATTTTCCTTAAGTCCCTCTGTAACCCATTGGGTCCCTCAGTCACCGGAGGAGGAGCGTTTTCTGGGTGCAGTCAGAATAAGCCTTTTAGAATAAGCACCGTCCACCCGCAATGCCTTGTGCTAATCCCTCCAATGTCGCAACGCCGCAGGCTGGGCAACGTTTTCCTCCACGCCCTCTCCCACCTGTTCTCCCTCTTGTTTTCTAACGCTTGCATGAAGACGTTCCTGGGGCAGGAAGCAAAAAAAAAAAAAAGATTCCAGAGGAAATTCCTTGTGGGTTTGCGGCATGCAACTTCCCATTTTTTCCCCCTTTTTTTTTTTTTTTAAAAAAAGGAAAACCGAAAAGGCAAGGCCCGTCTGCACCGGGTTCCACGCCACCGGGGTTCCACCTAAGGGTTTTTATGCCCAGCCTTGCTTAGAGAGCCTGCTTTCTAACCCTGAGTGACAACTCTGGTAAGGCAAGGATGTTTTTCCCCAAACTGGTTGACAACCGAAGCTGCCAACGGCCTGCGGATCTGCCGCGGGCCGGCCGGCGCGTACCTCTGAATACCGCAACGCAAGAGTTCCAAAAAAATAAAATAAAATAAAATCACATCTACCAGCTTAGTAAGTGCTTTCCTGAAGCAAAGTTGCAGGAGAAGGAATACCATGCGTGAAGGTTTAGCGGCTCGCAAGCCTGCTATTTTTTTTCCCCGACGATTTACAGTTTCAAGATAACCTCTCGTTTTCCATTCCTGACATCCTTCCTTTTTTTTTTTTTTTCCTTTTTGGTTTGGTTTGTTTTTCAGCTCTCCATGTACCATAAGCCCCTGGCCCCCAAGTTTTCTGAGTCAAAATCTCTGGAGCCCAGGGAGGGGGGGGGAAATATGTATCATTGCTGCTGGAACACAACATGCAATTTAAACAAATTCTCGGGACAAGAAGGAAAAGAATACGTTGGGGCCTCTTGCAAGCGTTGGTTCCAGTTGCAGCTCTCCAAAAAAACGTTTCAACCTTCTCAGCTATCCGCAGCAGAAGACGCAAGGAAAGGCGAAAAGCCGTCTCATTCACCGTTTTCCCAATTGTTCGCAGCCGGTTTGGCTAAACCGCGCACACCGAGAGTTTGTAATCCAAGGCCATTTTCCCTGCCTCTTCCATGTTGGGCTTAACATCCTGAGTTTCGGAGTCGATGCCCGCCGGGGGCACCTTTGGACCCAGCGCCCTGCCGCGCCTGGCAACTCGCTCGTTTTCGCCGTAAGCTTCGAGGATTGTCTGTTTCTCCAACTCGGTGTATTCCAGAGAGAACCGATGCACCTGCAGGATGTGACGTTTGATGGTGCTGACTTTGAGGGTGGCCAAGGTGCCCCCGCATACCATGCAGATCAAACCGTGTTTCTGCTCGTCGTAGTCCATCAGGTACTGCACCCGCCAGCGGGGCTGGTAATTTCGGCGTTGACTCCGCCGAGACAGGGTCCCGGCTGGCGTAGAGGCAGCCCCTGGAGACGGCTGGAGCAGGGCCAGCCTGTCTGCTCCGGGGGCGTCTTCCTCCTTCTTCGGAGTGGCCCAGTCCTCCGGAGAATCCTCTGGAGATGCAGGTGGCTTGTAAACACGCCGCGATTCGGCTGGAAAGCGAGAACAAAAAACAGTGGCAAGCTTGTTAGGGATAATTGTGTTTTTATGCAAAGGGACGGACGCTGGGATTCCTCACTGATTATCCCCTTTTCAGCTTGGAGCAGTGTTGCTCAACTTTTGCGATTTTAAGAGGTCTAGACTTCAACTCCCAGAATTAAGATGGGTAGACTTCAACTCCAAGAATTCTCCACCAGCCTGCTTTAAGATGAGTGGATTTCGATTCCCAGAATCCCCCAGCCAGCTGCTTTAAGATGAGTGGACTTCAATTCCCAGAATCCCCCAGCCAGCTGCTTTAAGATGAGTGGACTTCAACTCCCAGAATCCCCCAGCCAGCTGCTTCAAGATGGGTGGACTTCAATTCCCAGAATCCCCCAGCCAGCTGCTTTAAGATGAGTGGACTTCAACTCCCAGAATTCCCCCGTCAGCTGCTTCAAGATGGATGGACTTCAATTCCCAGAATCCCCCAGCCAACTGCTTTAATAAACTAAACTAAACTAAACCAAACTCATCTGCTTCAAGATGGATGGACTTCAACTCCCAGAATCCTCCCGTCAGCGTGCTTTAAGATGGATGGATTTCAACTCCCAGAATCCCCCATCCAGCCCTAACCCTAACCCATGCTGACTGGGGAATCCTGCAAAATCCACAAATTTTAAAGTTACCACGGTTGAAAACACTAGCTTAGACAGTCACGTGCCTCACTTTTTAAAAAAATAATAATAATCTACACCAGCCAAGGCAGTTCCAGCTTCCTCATGACCACTGTTCCCTGTAAGGTGCGCGGCCGCGTACGTAATGAGAGAACGCCGCGCGGTAGTTTCCAACTTCTCCCGTCAGCGTGCTTTAAGATGGATGGATTTCAACTCCCAGAATCCCCCATCCAGCCCTAACCCTAACCCATGCTGACTGGGGAATCCTGCAAAATCCACAAATTTTAAAGTTACCACGGTTGAAAACACTAGCTTAGACAGTCACGTGCCTCACTTTTTAAAAAAATAATAATAATCTACACCAGCCAAGGCAGTTCCAGCTTCCTCATGACCACTGTTCCCTGTAAGGTGCGCGGCCGCGTACGTAATGAGAGAACGCCGCGCGGTAGTTTCCAACTTCCGCGTGGCATTTTCTAATGGCAGAGGCTGCGCGCCTGCGCGCCCGCGCGCAGGAAAAGAGAGCGCCACGCGCCAGTTTCTAACTGCCGCACGGCATTTTCTCCTGTTACAGGGAACATTGCTCATGACCCCTGTGCAACACCACATACAGACTTCCCCTCACCTTGGTCCACCTCCGCATCCGTTTCCGGCTGGGAGTCGTCGGCATCCGTCAGGCCGGCCACTTTCTGGTTCCACTCCTGTACAATGAGAGCTTTGACCCGGTGACTAAGTTGCGTGGAGTCGGGGTGCTTCTGCTGGATGTGCCTCTTGATGGTGCTCATCTTGAGCGTGGCCAGGGTGCTCCCACAAACCATGCACACCAGCCCGTGGCGCACCCCATTGTAGTCCATTAAATACTCCACCCTCCAGTGTTCCTGGAAGTACCGTCGGTGGTCTCGGCCACGGGCCGGAACGCGAGGGCTGCTCCCTTCCGAGTCCCATGGGCCGGCCTCATCCGTCCCCTCCTCTGCCGTGGGGTGATCTGGGGAAGCCGAGGAGTCCAGCTCTTTCGTGCTCAGATCCTGCCGGGCAGACAGGCCGGTTTCTGGATGTGCGACGAGAAACAGGAAAAAAAAAAAAAAGAAAATATGAATTTAATTCCTGATGGCTGCCCAGGTCTGCCATCCCTGATTAGAAACATCCTGCAATTTTCCATAATAAAAAAAGAACATTCTTAGCATCTCAGCCGTGGCCGTTGCTTAACCTCTAACTCACCTGATTATCAATCGTGCACGCCTCTCCGTTTCTCTCCGTCGCATCTTATACAGACAGTCCTCGACTTACAACAGTCCGTTCAGTGACCGAAGTTACAACGGCACTGAAAAAAAGTGACTGAGGACCGCTTTTCACACTTACGACCGTGGCCACATCCCCATGGTCACATGATCAAAATTCAGACGTTTGGCAACCGACGGTTGCAGTACCCCGAGGTCATATGAACCCCTTTTACGACCAGCAAGATCAACGAGGAAGCCAGGTTCACTTAACAATCCTGTTACTAACTTAACAACGGCAGTGATTCGCTTAACAACCCGTGGCAAGAAAGGTCGTAAAATGGGGGGGGGGGAAGTCCCTTAATAAATGTCTCGCTTAACAACAGAAATGTTGGGGTCAATCGTGGTCGTAAGTTGAGGACTACCTGCACTAAACAAAATCAAGGAGAGGTTACCTTGAGTTTCTTTCTCACCCATTCCCAGTAAATCTTTCTTATGGGTCCTGCCTTGACCATTTGCTCATTCCTTCCCTATCCCCAAGGCCTACATGCCTTCCCATATGCAACTCACCACAACAGGTGAATTCAGGCATTTAAGGCCCACGCAAAATAGTTGCTCCTTTTAATTTTAAAACCAATCTTCAGGGTTTTGTGCAAGCCTGGGGTTTCAATTTTAATTTCAATTCAGAATAGAACTGGAAGAGACCTTGGAGGTCTTCTAGTCCAACCCCCTGCTCAAGAAGGACACCCTATAGCATCCCAGTCAAAGGGTTCTCTAATCTCTTCTGGAAAACCTCCAGTGATGGAACACCCACAACTTCTGGTGGCAAGCTGTTCCACTGGTTAATTGTTCTCACTGTCAGGAAGTTTCTCCTTAATTCCAGGTTGCTTCTCTCCTTGATTAGTTTCCATCCATTGCTTCTTGTCCTGCCTTCTGGTGCTTTGGAGAATAGGTGGACCCCCTCTTCTTTGGGGCAGCCCCTCAAATACTGAAATACTGCTATCATGTCACCCCTCGTCCAGGGTTGATTCTTCCCTCTCCCCACGTCCCTCTCACCTGCATCCTCTGCATTTCTACCCTCGGCTCCCAGCACCAACTCCCGAGAGTTCCACGCCTCCAGGATCGCCCCCTTCTCGGCAGGGCTGAAGCCAAGAGAAGTGGGGTGCGCCTCCATCACGTGACGTTTAATGTCGTCCAGGTTCAAACTGGGCAGGGAGGAACCGCACATCATACAGAAGAGACGGTTGCCCTGGGGATCGTAATCCATCAGGAATTCGGACTGGAACCAGCTCTGCAGCGATTGCTTCAAATACTGCTCCAGGCTCTGGGACTCGCCCTCCGAGGAAGATTTCAGGGTGAGGCTGGAGGGCCGGCGTCCCCCACGAGAGGGAAGAGGAGCCGGCCCACGGCATCTCCGGCGGCCTCCATCCAGGGAGAGCTCTGCTGCGTGGAACAAGACAGGAAAATCTTTTTTTTTTTTTTTCATTCTCCAACAGGCCACCAAGGTCCCAATTTTAAAGTACGGTCGTTGAAAATCAGAATTTAAGGTTGTTGGGGTTTTTTTTTTTAGAAAAAGGAACAGAGCTGGAGCGGCTGGGAGTGAAATGGGAAGGGCTGAAACCCCCTCGTTGGCTGGGGTTTGAACCACTTAGAACAGGGGTCTCCAACCTTGGCAACTTTAAGACTTGTGGACTTCAACTCCCAGAGTTCCTCAGCTAGCTTTGCTGGCTGAGGAATTCTGGGAGTTGAAGTCCACAAGTCTTAAAGTTGCCAAGGTTGGAGACCCCTGACTTAGAAGGAAATGAAGGAAGAGTTAGATCAGAACCGGCTAGACAGGTTATAGAGTTATGTTTGTTTTCAATTTTTCCTAACTTAGAATCCTCCTTGAACCCTTTAAGGACACAACTTCGTTTTCATTTTTTTTAAACTGTTATTTCAATATTTGTTTTTGAATATGCTGCCAAATATTCAATATTTGACAGCAGCCTTTAAATACTGAAATAGGTAGGAAAAGAAAAGAAATATTCTGCAATTCCACCTGTTCAGAGCAACTCTGGAAATCCAAGTTCCGCCCCCTTACAACTTACGGTTTCAATCACACAACCATCACCTGAAAAGGTGGCTGACATTTTTAAATGAATGAAAATAAAAGAATGGGACGTCAAGACAGCTTGTTCAAGAAACCATGAACTGTCTGTCTCTCTGTGTATAATTTAGATACCTATATGATAGAGAGGGGGGAGGGGGGAGGGGGGAGATGTTAGATGATAGAATGATAGATGGATGGGATGGATGGATGGAGAGATAGAAAGATAGATAGAAAGAAAGAAGAAAGAAAGAAGAAAGAAAGAAGAAAGAAAGAAAAAGAAAGAAAGAAAAAGATAGATAGATAGATAGACAGACAGACAGACAGAGAGACAGACAAGATAGATAGGAGAGATGGATGGATGGATGGAGATATATATATAGATATTAATAGATGCAAGATAGATAGATAGACAGACAGACAGACAGACAGACAGACAGACAGACATATAGCAGAGATGAATGGATGGATGAAGACGGAGAGGGAGAGAGAGGGAGGGGGGAGAGAGAGGGAGGGAGGGAGAGAGACAGGGAGGGAGGGAGGGAGAGAGCCTTCAAGTCAATTTTGACTTGAGGTGATTGCTGGGAGATATCCCTGCAGTTTTCTTGGCAAGACTTCAAGAGTGGTTTGCCATTGCCTTCTTCCCAGGGCTGAGAGAGAATGACTGGCCCAAGGTCACCCAGCCAGCTTTCTTTTTAAGGTGGGTCTAGAACTCGCCATTTCCCGGTTTCTAGCCTGGTGCTCTTAGCACTACACCAAACTGTCTCTCTAGAGTCTAGATAGATATTAGATAAATACTAGAAATTAAACAGAAATTAGATAGATATTTGCTAGAAATCAGATAAAAGATTAGAAATTAGATAAAGATTGGAAATTAGATAAAGATTAGAAATTAGATAAAGATTAGAAATTAGATAAAGATAATTAGAAATTAAAGATCAGAAATTGGATAGAAATTTGATAGAAATTTGATAAAAATTAGAAATCAGATCGATAGATATTTGATAGATATCCAACATGAGTTCTCCGCTAACCTGCCTGCATTTTCTGCATTAAACTCCAATGAGCGGACTTTGGGGAGTTC
>QLTV01000209.1:147741-165701 GCA_003457575.1 Thermophis baileyi
GGGGAGGTGGGAGGGTGGTTGGGGGGGGTGTGGGGGGGTGGGGGGTGGGGGGGGGATGAATTTAAACAATGTGGGAGATGAGGCTGTGTTTGGAGCAAAAGGTTTCTTCCTCAGAGACAGAAAGTGCAATTCTTCTGTCTTTCTTGACAAAACAAGCTTCCCTTTAGGAATGTTAGTCCTCAAGGGGTGGGACAACTGATTAAATCATCTTTCCCCCCCCCCCCCCCTCTCTCTGATTTTGCTTAATGCCCTTTGTTTTAGTCTGTGCTGAGTGGTTTCTGGAGCCGAGAGTCCTTCTGATCACCCAGTTCAGGGAGGCCTTTGTTGTAGGTAAGAAAATCTGAAATCTGTTTCTTTGCTAACGTGGTGGCACCTTGCTGACCAGGTCTCCATTCAGAAGCTAATTAGTGATTAGCTAATTGGTTAGTCAAGCTAGTTAGCGCTTGGTGGGAAGACTTCTTGGTAACCCAAGGATTGCTCCTTGAAAGAAAACCAGGACAGACTATTTCCAAATTCCATAAGGTTTCCTTTCATTACATATTGTACCAATTTAGACTTTTAACTTAGGCCAAAGCTTAATCACTTGTGTTGCCATCTAACTGGGATCCCTACGATAGACACAATATTTTGCCTTCCATTATTTTTAACCTTGCATGCTTAACGTTCGAGGGGAGAATGCTTTTATTTAGGCTAAAAAAAAAATTCCTGCAGGCAAAAAGCAATGATTAGAAATGGGGCTCTTTAATTATTATTATTTTTTTTACTTTTTTTTTAAAAAAAAAATTGGATTTCCCAAGAAGAGCAGGGATATAATTGGCTTCAAATAGAATATCAGCAAATAGCCGGAGCCTGCAAAGATGGAGCGAGGAAAGCTAAGGCTCAAAATGAGCTAACCTTTGCGACGAAAAGTCAAAAATAACCCCCCAAAAAAGCTGCTTTCAACATGTAAAAAAGAAGAAGAAAAGTCAAGGAAACGATAGTAATGGGAGAAAGTGGCAAGAAGGTGACAAGCAACAGTGAGAAAGCAGAACTGCTTAATTCCTTTTTTTTATTTCTTTCCATCCGTCTTTACACAGAAAGGGGGGAAAGTGCAACCTATCAAAAACAGCATCTTAAAAAGCAGATTAGGAATACAAGTACCTTAAAGAAAGCTAAAAGGGGTGTGGATGGTTTGTGAGTTGTGTTAACCTAGTTACTGTATTTTTCGGAGTATAAGACACACCTTTCCCACCCCCTAAAAGAGGCTGAAAATTTGGGTGCGTCTTATACTCCGAATGTAGCTTTTTTGAAGCTTTTTTTCAGCCCTAAAAGTGGTGCGATCTTCCTTCCGTAGCTAAGTGATCTTCCCTTTGCCTGCTTTTTTCCTTGCTGCTCCCTCCGACAATCAGCTGAGTGATCATCCACCTTTTTTTCAGCCCTAACGCGCTAACAAGTGAAGTGATCTTCACTTTGCCTACTTTTCTCATTGTTTCTCTCTCTGAAGAGAGAGAGAAGTGTTTTAGAAACTGTTTTCTATCCCCAACCAGGGGATAAAAAGCAAGCACGCATGCTCAAAACCAGCAAACTAGTGTGCTGAAGCTGACCAGACTAAGGACTAGCCAGATGAATACCTGGTAGGCAGAATTTTTTCCCCCTATTTTCCTCCCCCCAAAACTAAGGTGCGTCTTATACTCCGAAAAATACGGTAGGTCTTCCCGGGTTGGGTAGATGATAGATCCTACTTTCAGATCATCATCTTTCTTTTAAACCTAACCCCCATAATCCCTTGCCGGGTGGAGTCTGGGCAACTGAATGGAGCTAGAAGAGTGTTTACTGGCCGGATGCCCTTCCTGTTGCCAGTGCGGAGTTTTGTTCAGCAGATACATTCTCAATGTGCCCAGAGAGAGAAATATCTGCCTCTACCTAGGATCGAACTCACAAGCCTCCTGATTGTGAGGCGAGAGCTCCACCTCTAGGCCACCGCACCCAAGATCCTACTTTCACATGACCCTGTAAAATGGTTTCTTTGTTTGGAGCGTGACATCTTTGAGGAACACAATAACTGTGGTTTAGATTTAGTGGGTTGTGAGAACATAGTTGATTTTTTGAGCTCTCTCTCTCTCTCTCTCTCTCTCTCTCTCCCTCTCCCTCTCCCTCTCCCTCTCCCTCCCTCTCCCTCCCTCCCTCTCTCTCTCCCCCTCCTAGACGAGCACGTGGGGGGGGGGAAGAGAAACCTTGCNATCTGTCACTCTCTCTCATTCTCTCTCTCTCTCTCTCTCTCTACCTCTCTATCCCTCCCTCTCTCTCTCTCCCCATCTCCCGCTCCCCTTCCCTCTCCCTCCAGTTTCCATTCTAGTTAACAGCACTGCCCTCACATTCCTTCCAAACCTCTTACGAAAAAACAAAACCCGCACAGCTTGGGGAGGAGTTGTTGAGATGGGCAGCTGTATAAATTAATTGAATAACTAAATAAATAACACACCTGGGCGCTCTCCCTCCCCGCCTCCCATCTTGTACAGTACAGTTCAGGTTCCGTTTCACTCCATTTGCTCCTAAGATTTTTGTCCATTTTAGTTTCCACGCTCAAAATACAAAGCTGCCTTTGTCTCTTAAAAGTAAAACACCAACCTTTGAAGTTGAGGAATGCAAAAGGGAGGGGGGAAAAAAAGCAGAAATTGGTGGCTTCTTTCAAAAACATACTGCAAGGTTGTTGTTGTCTTTGTAGACCCTGATTCTCTTCTCTCCTTGATCCTTCCCCTCTTAGCTTCTACATTTAAATACCGGTAGTCCTCGATTTACAACCATTCATTTAATGACCAAAGTTGCAACGGCACTGAAAAAAGTAACTTAGCGACCCTTTTTCACACTTATGACTGTTGCAGCATCTCCATGGTCATGTGGACAAAATTCAGAGGCTTGGCAACTGGCATGTACTTATGACGGTTGCAGAAGGTCCCGGAGTCACGTGATTCCCCCCTTTTGCGACCTTCTGACAAACAAAGTCAATGGGGAAGCCAGATTCACTTTTAACAACCACGTGACTAACTTAACAACTGCAGCGATTCACTTAACGGTGGCAAGAAAGGTCGTAAAATGGGGCAAAACTCAATAACTGTGTTGCTTAGCAAAGAGAAAGATGGCCTCCAGGGCTTACAGGAACAAGCAAATTTTGGGCTCAATTGCGGTTTTACATCGAGATAAATAAAGACAGCCGTTCATGGGTGAGAACTGGGTACGTGGGAACATCCGTAGCTAGTAACTACCCTTCTTAGAATCAGAGAACTTTTCCCAACCTAGAGTCTTCTAGAGAGTTTGGACCCTGAGTCCCATCATCCTCTACTGCAGAGGTCTCCAAACCTGGTCATTTTAAGACTTGTGGACTTCAGCTCCCAGAATTCCCCAGCCAGCATGGCTGGCTGAGAAATTCTGCCAGCTGAAGTCCACAGATCCACAGTTGGTAAGATAAGGAAACTGCCATTTAACCTATTCTATCTTTATGTGTTTGTCTAATAATGGAATATATATGGAATAAATATGAAAAAATGTAAGATCACTGTGTAAAAGAATTCAAGGTTGCTAGAATACCATCCCAGAAAAATAGAGCAAGTACAGCAAAGGAAGGAGGAAGGGAGGAGAGGAGAAAGAAGAAGGAAGAAAGGAAGAGGAGGAGGAGAGAAGAGAAGAGAAGAGAAGAGGGGAGAAGAGAGTTAGGAGAGAGGGCAGGAGGGGAAGTAGGGAAGAGGAGAAGGAGAGAGGGAAGCGAAGAAGAAAGAGAAAGGAAAGGAAGGGCTGTATGAGATAGGAAGGGAGGATGGTAAAAATGCAACCTTGAACTAATAAAGCAATAAGATAAATATAGAATATATGTGTAAGACTTTGTAAAAGAATGAAATGAGAAATGAAATGATAAATATGTGAAATGTCTGTATGGAATTAAAATAAAAAATTTTACAAAAAAAAAAAGATAAGGAAACTGCCTTAGGACATTATAAGAACGAACTTCTTCCAGCTAGTGAGTTGCTGGTTGAATTTCTACAGTGGGGGGGGGGGGGTGTCTCGAGACTTGACCATTTTAAGACTTGTGGACTTCAACTCCCACACAATTCCACCATGCTGGCTGGGGAATTCTGGGACTTGAAGTCCACAAGTCTTAAAGTGGCCAGGTTTGGAGACCCCCTGCTCTACGGGCATAAATGGCAATTATGGTTGCAAAAGCCCAACATCTATGACAAACACCTAGATGGGGAAAAAGCAGATCTATTGAATGTCTGGAAGCTTTCTTGAATACATGCTTGGAGACAGCCAGATGTTATGCTTTTGGGGAATGGCCTTCAGGAATTGGGTGAAAAGATGCTGTGTAAGGAACGGTCAGATAAGAGGCCTCAGCCGGATAACGGGAAGAGCAAGCAGCTCAAGAGAGACCCCTTCCCTAAACTCTTGCAAGATCACGCTAACGTAGATTCACAACAAACTGGAATTGGATTATCTGGTCCGGCCTCTTGTGTGGTCAGTGTGGGTAAGACAGACACTGTTATCTAAAGCTAAATGTACAGATGTTATCCTAAGAGACTACAGAGGTCCTTGGCCACTATCATTGGACCTTGATTCAGCCTCAAACCTGCTTTGTCTATTGTGAAAGTCCCTTCACTTGTCTCTGTGTTAAAACGCCCAAATCTTGGCACCTTCTCAGCAAGCGGGGGATATGAGTGCGTTAAACCTTTTAATGTTTATTGAGAAGAACTTCGGCTGTTTGATAACGCTTGATTGTGATTTGTTAATCGGACGCTTAGTTTAAGAACAGCCTGGATTCCGGCTAAAAGGGACGAACGAGCCGCTTCTCTTTCATAGTTAGCTGCTGGTTTGTTTGGAGTAAAACCTGCAAGGGAAATCAGACCGTGGTCTGTTTCTCTGCCTAAGCCTCCCCCTGTATACAGGCAGTCCTCGTTTAGTGACCGTTCAGTGAAGTTACAACGGCACTGAACAAAGTGACTTGCGACTCTTTTTCAGACTTATACAACCATTCCCCCGGCCACGTGATCAAAATCCGGCCACTTTGCAACTGATTCGTGTTTATGACGGTGCTGCAACGGTCGTAAGTTTGAAGAACGGCCCGAAGTCACTTTTTTCAGGGCCGTTGCAACTTCGAACGGTCACTAAACGAACTGTTGTAAGTCGAGGACTGCCTGTAGACAGGTACCTTGTTGCTAAGCAAGGCAGTTGAGTGAGTTTCGCCCCAGTTTACAGGCTTTCTTGCCACGGTCGTTAAGTGAATCGCTGCCGTTGTCGAGTTAAGTCACACGGATGTTAAGCGAATCGGGCTTTCCCCATTGGCTTTGCTTGTCAGAAGGTCGCAAAAGGGGATCACGTGACACTGCGACCATCATAAATACGAGTCAGTTGCCAAGTGTCTGAATTTTGATCGGGCAACCATGGGGACGCTGCAACGGTCCTAAGTGTGGAAAATGTTCATAAGTCACTTTTTTTCAGTGCCGTTGTAACTTCAAGTGGTCGCTAAACAAATTGTTGTAAGTCAACCACAATACGCTCGACGAGTGATACTATTTCTGTCTCTTCCGCAGTTGGGATTTGGGGTGCCCACTCTGCCGCCTCCAGTTCTCTCATGGCGCTGAAGGCAGAGACCCCCTTGACGGACTACGGCGAGGTCTCTTCGGCCATCTCACGCTTCAGGGAGAAGGAGAAGATGGCTGCTGATTATCGACTCCTCCGACGCCCCTTGGGGAAGCAGGACGGAGCCCTTGTGAACCCCGTGGACAAAGGTGGGGAACCTCTCTCACAAGCACAAGGGGGCGTGGGCGGCACTGGGAAAGCAGTGGGAACACAACCCAACAGGGGTGCCCAGAGCCCTGGGCAGAGACGAGGCGTGGGACGACAATTTTATAAGCCCCGGAGATTTTAAGAAGGGAAGCGAGCTGTCTGATCCAAAGTGAGGGGCAAGTTTAGGATTAGGGCAAGCTTGTGAAGCACTGGCGTGCATCATAACTCTTTGGCAAGGAGAAACGTTACAGGGGTTGGATCAGATGTTCTTGGTAGGACTGCTATTTTGGCTTATTTACTTATGTTCCACCTTTATTACTTAACTAAAGTATGTAGCTAAGTAAGTAACTCAAGGTGGCAAACATACATAATACTCCTTCCTCCTCCTCCTCCTCCTCCTCTTTTGCCCACAACAACAACCCTGTGAGGCGGGTTGGGCTGAAAGAGGGACTGGCCCAAAGTCACCCAGCCGGCTTTCATGCCTAAGTGTGGAGTAGAACTCACCGTCTCCTGGTGATTGGCCCAAAGTCACCCAGCCGGCTTTCATGCCTAAGACAGGACTAGAACTCCCAGTCTCCTGGTGATTGGCCCAAAGTCACCCAGCCAGGTTTCATGCCTAAGGCTGGACTAGAACTCTCAGTCTCCTAGTGATTGGCCCAAAGTCACCCACCCGGGTTTCATGCCTAAGACAGGACTAGAACTCCCAGTCTCCTGGTGACTAGCCCAAAGTCACCCAGCCGGGCTTACCCTGCTGGCTTTCATGTCTAAGACAGGACTAGAACTCACCGTCTCCTGGTGATTGGGCCCAAAGTCACCCAGCCGGCTTTCATGTCTAAGACAGGACTAGAACTCATTGTCTCCTTGTTTTCACCATAGACCAGGCCTTTTTCCTAGCTTTCATGCTGGCTGGGGCATTCCGAAAACATCAGAGGATCTTCTAATGCTTAGAGAAACAATCTTGAGTTGTAGAACTTTCTCCAGGTGTGAGTTTGCAGATGATACAACAGTGGTGGGACTGATCTCTGGGGGGGGGGGGGGGAGTCTGCCTATCGAGAGGAGGTGGACCGGTTGCTTTTGTGGTGTGGGGACAATAACTTGGTCCTTAACACCAATACGACCAAGGAGCTGATAGTGGACTACAGAAGGAAGAGATCAGACATCCAGCCCTTGGTTATCAATGGAGACTGAGTGGAGCAAGTGGCCAGTTTTAAGTTTCTGGGTGTTAGCCTAAAAGAGGACCTGACCTGGGGCACTCACATTGCAGCACTGGTCAAAAGGGCCCAGCAGAGATTATACTACCTGAGACTTTAATTGCACAGTGGCAGATAGGACAGCGCTCCAGAGGGTTAACGTCATTGCCCAGGGGATCATTGGTTGCCCTCTCCCCTCTTTGGAAGAGCTTTATAGCTCCCGCTTCCTTAAGAAAGTTCAAAACACTCTTAAAGATCCATCTCATCCTGGGCACCCCCCCTTTTTTTTTGAACTATTACCATCTGGCAGACGGTACAGGGCAATAAAAACAAGGACAAATAGGCTGAAAAACAGCTTCTATCCCAGGGCAATAACCATATTGAATTCTACGGTATAGTGCAATATTGGGTTCTCAATTTCAATTATACAGAATGTAAAGGATGTATGTTTGTGTTTTTATTTTTTTAGTTATAATGTACACTGAAGACGGCATTTGATTTCATTGTACCATGTGCAATGACAATAAAGTAAAGCAAAGTTTGCGGTTCCTTTTCAATGAAAACCCCATTTTTTTCCCCCCCGCAGGACAATACCCTTTTTCAGAGTCTGCCGGCCAGGATGAGCTTGGCATCTCCTGGAAGCAGGAATACTTGGTAGCCGAGAATCCGGACGATGGCCGGCTGGTGTGCATGGTGTGCGGGGGCATCTTGGCCACCTCCGGCCCTGCGGCGGCCCGTCAGCACATCCTGCAGCAACACGCCCACTCGCTGGACTTCACCCTGGAGGAGAAACGCAACATCCTGGAAGGCTGGAGCGAAGGGGCGGTGCTGCCCGCCGTAGATTCGCCCCCTGCAGGTAAACATCTCCCTTCTCTGTTGTCGTTGCGTGACCCTCGCAGATCGGAACGGCCAACCAGGCGCCTGGTGCTGCACCTGGCAGCTTCTGATTCCCTTTCTGGCCCTTCCCACCCCAGGCGGTCCCGGCGAGAACGAGCAGCCTGCCGAGATCGAAGTCCTCCTTGATACGGAGGAGCAGCCCGTGAGCCGGAAGCGCGGGCCCGTCCAAACACACCGCGGTGAGTGCTAGGTCACAGAGATGCCTAGAGCAGGGGTGTCAAACTCGATTTCATTGAGGGCTGCGTCAGGGTTGTGTTTGACCTCGGGGGCCGGGGTGGGCGTGGCCAGCTTGACGTCACTTGTGTCCGGGGCTGCCTGTGGGGGCCCGAGCGCTCTGCTAGTGAAAATGGAGCTTGGGTGGGCCCCGGGGCCCGTTTTCAGCCACGACGGCCTCCTGCATTCCTCTGCCAGCGAAAATGGAGCTCCGTTTTGGGCCAGATCTAAGCACCCCGCGGGCCAGATCTGCGCCCCCCCCCCCGGGCTTTGAGTTTGACCCCCTTGGCCTAGAGTGTCCTTGTCAGACCCCCCAGGCCTCGCTGGACCCCAGTGGTCCTTGACTTACGACCACAGTTGGGACTAAGATTTCCGCTGCTTAAGCAAGGGGGTTGTTTCGTTGGGCAAACGAAGTCGTGCCCAATTCTTTGGCCAGCGTCGTTAAGCAAAATCACTGCATTCGTTAAGGGATTCATGCGGTCATTAAGCGAATCTAGTCCCCGTCGTCCCCCCCATCGAGTTTGCTCGTCGAAAGCTGGCTGGGAAGGTCCCAAATGGCAATCACTGGATGCCGTGAGGGTTGTAGGTGTGAGGGCCCGTTGCGAGTCCCTTTTTTCCAACGCCGTCGTACCTTCCAACGAATGTCGTAAGTCAAGGACCGCTGGCGTTCTTTAAACACAGTCCCGTCTCCAGATCTGCCACCTGGGAAGTGAGCGTTTTCAAACCAGCTGCACCCACTCTTGCCGTGAGCAATCACACTGTGCCGGGAATTCATGTTGTGAGTGTGTTTGTGACAGGCTGTCAAAATTCCTCCCTGCCTAATGGCTGCAAAGGCCCCTGAGCTGATCTCGGAAGGCAGATAAGACATCCCTCTTTTTTTCTGAGTCTGTCAAAGACGGCGCCTGCCTAAGGCTCCTCAGTGATATATCCCAGCGTCCTTTGCTGCAGGCTAAGCTCTCGGGGGGGGGGGGCTTCTGGGAGCTGTAGTTCACCCGCTGGAGAATCCCAAGTTCCCTCCTGCTCAGACATCAACCCCGGCTGAATGCAGGTAATCCTCGACTTAAACAACCCACAACTGAGCCCTTTTGCTAAGCGAGACAATGGTTAAGGGAGTTTCGCCCCATTTTGACGACCGTTCTTAGCACAGTTGTTAAGTGAATCACCGCATCCGTTAGGTTAGTAACACAGTTACTCAACTCTCCCCAAAAGATGTATGAACGAAGCCCCCGACCTATTAGGGAAATCCTGCCCTTTTCCAAAGGACCTCCACCCTGCTTCCTTTTGGCAGCTCGCGCAACTACACGTAGTCCTTGTCTTACGACCACAATGGAGCCCAAAGTTTCTGTCGCTAAGCGAGACAGTTCAGTGAATTTTGCCGCATTTCACGAGCTTTCTTGCCAGTTGTTAAGGGAATCACTGCAGTTGTTAAGTGAATCTGGCTTCCCCATTGATTTCGCCTGTCAGAAGGTCGTAAAATGGGGATCACGCGACCCCGGGAACACCGCAACCGTCATAAATACGAGTCTGTTGCCAAGCGTCTGAATTTTGATCACGTGGCCGCGGGGATGCCCCAAGGGTCGTAAGTGTGAAAAAACGGTCCCAAATCGCTTTTTTCAGTGGCACTAAACGAACCGTTGTAAGTCGAGGGCTGCCTGTATAATCTTTATCCAAGTTAGCAAAGTGGCACTGAACAAGTCACGGAAAACTCCGAAGCGCCTTGATATTAAGTGTGTTTTGTGTCCGTGCTAATGCTGCAGCTGCTTCCTAACCGTTGTCTTTTGGGGGTCTCTCGTTCTCCTTTTGTCGTGAAAAGAAACCAGATTCTGTCCTCACAAAGCTGCCACAACGCCATTTAAGACCCACAATTGAACTCCTGTGCTTTTCTCGTCTTTTCTCTTCGCAGCAGAGGGGTTGCACTTAGAAGCCGAGCGGCGACTTTCGGTTCGACAGAGGCCGTCCGCCAAGGATTCGAGGGGCCAGGAGCCCATGAAGGCTGCAGGTAACACGGGGTTCCCTTGGAACCGGTGGTTGAGTGTAGCTTTCTGATTTTCCTTTCCTCTCTGTCCCTCCCTTTTGTGTGCTGAGCTCCGTTTTAAGGGCAAAAAAAAAAAAAAAGCAATTTGTTCAACAAAAACAAGAAAACATACACCAACCAACAAAAATCATGTTCAGGATGTCTTCCTCCAGCCTTCAAAACTCACGTTTCTAGCCCTTATGTAAAGCAAAAGGAAACTTGAAAGCCGGCCAAGTTTTGGGGGATTTTGATTCTATAGAGATGGCAATTTTGGACTTGATCAAAAATGGAAGTTTGCTTGTTTGCCTAGCTTTCAGCGAAAGACGTTTTGTATAAAATAAGCGTGTACAAAATAGAGGCTTTGGTGTTTCTTTGCAAAATGTATGTCAGTCACACAACTTGGTGGTGCTTCATACTCAAGTTAGCTTTCCTCTTTGTGTGCAGTTCACAACCCCTTTCCTGCATCTTTTTGAACTCCCTGCCTGTGGGTGTTTCTAGTCCTCAAGGTTCTGGAGGAAGCCATGAAAACGTCCTTCGTTGATTTTTATGTGGCTTGGAAATGTAATCAGGGCTTGAATAAAATTGTAACTTTTATTGGATTAAAGCAGAGGGGATAGGTCGTTAGGCTTATTATTTTAACAGATAACAGATTAACAGAGTTGGAAGGGACCTTGTAGGTCATCTAGTCCAAACCCACCCACCCCCGCCCAAGCAGGAGACCCTATTTATTACAAAGACCAATACAATTAGAAATGCACAAAGAGTATCTAGTTAAAAGTTCTAGAATAAAATAATAACAACTAACAAATGAAATCTATGTTGATTAGATTTGCATCCTGCCATTTCAGATTAAATACAGGTAATTCTCGATTTACGACCACAATTGCGGCCAAAATTTCTGTTGCTAAGTGAAACATTGGTTAAGTAAGTTTTTCCCATTTTACGACCTTCCTTGCCACAGTTGTAAAGTGAATCATGGCAGTTGTTCAGTTAGTAACCTGATTGTTAAGTGAATCAGGCTTCCTCACTGGCTTTGCTCGTCAGAAGGTCGCAAAAGGGGATCACGTGACCTTGATAGAGCCGAGGTGGCGCAGGGGTTAGAGTGCAGTACTGCAGGCTACTTCTGCTGATCACTGGCTGCCAGCAGTTCGGCGGTTCAAATCTCACCGGCTCAAGGTTGACTCAGCCTTCCATCCTTCTGAGGTGGGTAAAATGAGGACCCGGATTGTTGGGGGCAAGAGGCTGACTCTGTAAACCGCTTAGAGAGGGCTGGAAAGCACTGTAAAGCGGTATATAAGTCTAAGTGCTATTGCTATTGCTATTGTCGTAAATACAAGTCAGTTGCCAAGCATCTGAATTTTGATCCCAGGACCATGGGGATGCTGCAGCGGTCGTAAGTGTGAAAAACGGTCGTAAGTCACTTTTTTCAGTGTCGTAACTTTGGTCGCTAAACGAACCGTTGTAATTCTACCTGACTACCTGTATCTCCATCAGTAGACTGGCCTAGCACCATTAGCAGCCCTTCCACTCTTAGGACTCTGTGGGCTTTAGATGTGTGAGAGAATCGGAATAAAGGCGTTTAATTTTTCACCCTCGTTTTGCATCTCTAGGAAAGGAGTGGCTGTCAGAATGCGGACTTCCCAGTTCGGCTCCTGCTGAAATCCGGATTTTCACCGATGGCTCCTTCCCAGCTGGATTCACCCTAAAGCTGTACTGCCGTTCTCAGCCAGGTGGGTAGAAACTCAAAAGCGGTGCAAATCTTGTTTTTTGAAGACTCTGGGAATATTGGCGCAATTCCAGGCTTGGCACAGATCACGAAGGTTTTTATCTATAACTGCTGTACCAGACCAAGGTCACTCAGCAATATCCAGTATCTTGCCCTGATATCTCGGCAGTCCCGGCATAGAAAAACACTCCTGTTTTGTTTTGGGGGTTTTTTGGTGTTGTTTTTGTTTAAAGTTAAAAAGAGATTGTTTAGACGGAGTGGCTGTTCTGCCTCCCGCTTCTGTTCCAGAGAATTGTTTTCTTAGCTCTGCAAAGTTTTATCCCATTTTTTCATTGGTTTTTTTCCCCTCGTGCCATCACTCTGCTATACCTCTCATTCTCTGCCTAGTGCAGCGGTTCTCAACCTGTGGGTCGCGACCCCTTTGGGGGTCGAACGACCATTTCACAGGGGTCGCCGTGCGCGTTAGCCCGCCATCTTGGTGCCACCGTCACTTGCAGGGGTGAAATGCTCCCGGTTCGGCCGTGCCTGCGGGTCGCCAGACAGCCGGTAGCGACAGAAGCGGGAGACTTCGCCCACCCGCCCGGATGCCGCCATTTGGGTTCTTTTACCCTCTGCGCATGCGCAGAACGCTTTGCGCATGCGCAGAGGGTAAAAGACCCCAAATAGTGGCATCCGGGTGGGTGGGCGGCGCCTCGCGCTACCTTGGTGACCGGCTCTACGGTGACCGACAGGTACGAGCGAACCAGGAGCATTTCATCCCTGCTCATTCCCCAGGTGTGCCTTGTGAAGATGGGTGGGGCACTCTTCTCCCGCGTAGCCTGCTCAGTCTTTTCAACTCCTTCCCTCTGGACTGTGCATATTAGGGCATAGCATGCCAAAACAGCTAGAGACAGTTTGTTCCCTCATGTCATCACTGCTAAGCACTTAATTTTGTCAGTGCTGTCTAATGTCTATTAACCCATTTAGTGTGGCTGTAGTATTATTATTTATCCTTATTATTCTTCTTATTCTGCCCTTTATTGCTATTATTAATATTATTATGTTGCTTTGCATGTACCCTGAGTGCTTCTGTGCCAGATACAAATTCCTTGTGTGTTTAATCACACTTGGCCAAATAAAATAGATAGTCCTTGACTTATGACAACTGAGCCCAAAATTTATGTTGCTAAGCGAGACATTTGTTAAGTGAGTTTTGCCCCATTTTATGACCTTCCTTGCCTCAGTTGTTAAGTGAATCACCACAGTTGATAAGTTAGTGACAAGGTTGTTAAGTGAATCCGGCTTGCCCATTGACTTTGCTTGTCAGAAGGTCGCAAAAGGGGGATCACGTGACCCCAGGGCACTGCGACCGTCATAAATATGAGTCAATTGCCAAGTTTATCTGAATTTTGATCGCACGACCTTCGGGATGTTGCAATGGTCGTAAGTGTGAAAAAGCGGTCATAAGTCACTTTTTTCAGTGTCGTAACTTCGAATGGTCGCTAAACAAGCTGTTGTAAGTCAAGGACTTACAGTTCAGTTCAATTGAATTGGTTTTATCTCTGCTGTGGTTTTGTCACAAATCTTGAAAGAAAGAAAGAAAGACAGACAGGTGGCCCTCCACTTAAGACCCCAGTTGGGATCGGGAAGGTCTGTTGTTAAGTGAGGCATCACATGACCCACAACTTGTTTGCTGCAGTCATTAAGTGAATCGTCGCAGTCATTAAGCGAGTCGCCGCATGTTCACAATGCGGAACCTTCCCTGCCGGTTTCCCCACTGACTTTGCTTGCCGGAAGCCAGCCTGAGAAGGTTAGCAAATCGTGGTCTGTGTGGTGACTCGTTTAGTGACTGTGATGATTCGCTTGATGACCACAGCAGAAGGAGGTCATCAAATCGAGCGCCGTCATGCCATACCACACTTAACAACAGGTGACCCAATCCCCGATTGGGTTTCTAAGCTGGATTGCACCCAGATTGTGATCGCCTGACGAGACGGGGACGCCGCAATGGCCATAGATCCAAGAACGGATCACATGTCACTTTTTTTCAAGCGCCAAGGTCACTTCAAACGGCTTCTAAACAAATGGTCATAAGTCGAGGACTGCGCTGTAACCAGAGATGCTGCATTCTTTTGGTGTTTGGCTTGCTATTTGCTCCCCAAAGCTGCAGAAAACTACTACTGCCTTGGAGGGGGGATGGGGGGGACAGGAAGCTGAAGTATTTGGATTGTGCGTATCCTACAAGGACAACTGTGATGTGTTTCGGTTGTAGAACCATCGCAAGGCACCGGAGCTAAGGCCAACACAAGGAAAAAAACAGTGGGTGAGCATGGATTTTTTTGTTTATCTGAAATAGCGGGTCTTTGTTTTACATCAGGCTGCGTTTCATTGGGCGGGAAGGGATCAGCAGTGGATTCCTCCCCCCCCCCCCGCCAGAGGTCACTAATATTGTCCAGTAAAAGGTTCCTATCCATTCCAAGCAAGGGAGATCCCTGTGTTGTCCATCAGCCAATGTGGGTTTGGAACGTTAGCGCTGAAACCAATTAAGAACTTGTGCCTGTTTCTCTTCTTCGTCTTTTTTTATTTTTATTTTAAAGTCACCAGTCCTCATTTTTTTAGGAGGCGGGAGGGGGGGGGAAATCAATTGCAGAGGAACTGGGAAAGTTTGCAGAGAATGATGGTTTATCGAGCAGAAATTAGCATCCGTGTACACGGGGAAGAGGAGGTAAACCAACCTTTGACTCCACTTTGCTGAGTTCCTGGCCATCCTTGTGTGCCAACTCCATCCTTGGGGACAGATTTTGGGAATGTGAGCATTTCCTGTTAAAATTATAGGAGCCTGAAACACACAGCAGCTGGATCCGGCCAGAACTGCCCATCCAGCTGTGTTACGGAGGCTTCAGCCATCTGGGAAATGGGGGGGGGGGAGTCAAATATTTTGCTCCCTTGTTGTTGCTCCTTAAGGCAGTCCATTCCTGATTTCAGAGACTGCCTGTTGCTGCAAAGAACAGCAGCCATTGCAAACAGAATAACAGAGAATAACAGGGACCTTGGAGGTCTTCTAGCCCAACCCCCTGCTCAAGCAGGAGACCCTGTACCATTTCAGACAAGTGGCTGTCCAGTCTCTTCTTAAAAACCTCCAGTGATGGAGCACCCACAACTTCTGGAGGCAAACCTTTCCACTGGTTAATTGTGCTCACTGTCAGGAAATTTCTCCTTAGTTCCAGGTTGCTTCTCTCCCTGATTTAGTTTCCACCCATTGCTTCTTGTCCTGCCTTCGGGTGCTTTGGAAAATAGGTCGACCTCCTCTTCTCTGTGGCAGTCCTTCCAATATTTGAAGACTGCTATCAAGTCAACCTCCACCCCAGTCCTTTGGCCCCCTGAATTCAAACGGAATAATAAGAGTTGGAAGGGACCTTGGAGGTCTTCTAGTCTAACCCCCTGCTCAAGCAGGAGATCTTATACCATTCCGGACAAATCTCTTCTTAAAACCCCCCCAGTGATGAAGCACCCACAACGTCTGGTGGCAAGTCGTTCCATTGGTTAATTGTTCTCACCGTCAGGAAATTCCACCGTAGTTCTAGGTTGGATCTCTCCTCCTCTGGTTTCCATCCGTTGCTTCTTGTCCTGCCTTCAGGTGCTTCGGAGAACAGGTCGACCCCCTCTTCTCTGTGGCAGCCCCTCAAATATTGGATCACCCAGAGTCTTTGAATGTAGTATAGCAATCTGAGAAATCAGTAGATTAAAAAAAAAAATAGACTGGCTTTTGACTTTCAGCCTGTGGTCCCTATGGGGTGGAAGGGAACGGCAGAGCCTTAATTCTGGGTTGTGTGAAGGGAAACATCCCTTTATCTCCCAAATCTTGCTTTTTAGTTGCAGAGGGTGACGTCAAATTGTGTGTGAAAGACACATCAGTGCTCTCTGCATTCATTGTAGGTACCTCCCTATCATGCTTTGTGTCAAAAAGTTAGTGAATCGGGAAGGGTTTTTATAGACAATTGGGGTGTGGATCCCCTGTTTTGCTTCCCCCCCCCCCGCTCCTTCAGCGGGGAATAAAAAGCAAATAATAATCAGAAAGCTAAAACATGCAGATCATTGACGTTGGTTACCGAGTTTCAAAAGGAGGTCTGGATTGGACTCATCTGCCTGCAGAGATTTAAAAATCACTCCAGGGAAGTACCAGGGGAAGCCAAATTTCTGAGAATGAGAGATGATGATATTATTATTATTATTAGTATTATTAGTATTATTAGTATTATTAGTATTATTTATTTGTTTGTCAAACATGTACAAGATAGCAGGTATAGGTATAAACATAAACATAATCAAAGTGAATACAGATAGATGAGGACAATAGGACAGTAGGACAGCACAAGGTCCCTTGTTTGCTCTCTCCCTTTCTGATTTTAAGAACAATCTTTACAATAAGGAGCTGAGAGAGTTATTTCCCCACCAAAAAGCGCTCGGCTGAATTGCAAAATATTGGGGCAATTTTGGGCTGTGAGAGCCGTTTTTAGCCTCACAAAATCACTTTTGTTTTAAAAGTGTGTGTGGGGGGGGTCTTTCTCTTTCCCTACCCCCGCCCCCCCCCCCAATACAGGAGGCTCTCTTGCTTCCCCCCTTGCTTTTCTGGTTTGTCTTGAGATCCTTTAAAAGGTGCATTAAGAAGCCACATGGTTATCCTACCGCATCTGTACGTTAATCAGCAGTGAAGTTCTGGAAAGCTCACAAATTGCAAGCTGTTTTTTGTTTTTGTTTGTTTTTTTTTAACTCGTCTCGTGTCAGCAATGCAGGAACTAGAAAGGGGGAAATTATTCGTTTAAATTATGCCAGATTAAAACGGTAATAAAAAGAAAAATGTGCGCAGTTCTAGCCCCATGCCGGGCCACGTGGATAGCAAGGGATATTTCCATTCTGTGTGGGTGTATATCAAGTACTTTAATTCAGTTTTAAGTCATGTTGAGAGGAGGCTTTCCTTCGTTTTGACGTTGCTTTCCACGGCTTGACCGGTTAGATGGGCAGAGACAGAATTAACAGAGTTGGAAGGGACCTTGGAGGTCTTCTAGTCCAACCCCCCTGCTCAAGACAAAAAGGCTTAGTTGTTTGTGGGCCCCAAACTTCTGTCACTAGATGAGACATTTGTTAAGTGAGTTCTGCCCCCCATTTTACGACCTTTCTTGCCACGGTTGTTAAGTGAATCACTGCAGTTGATAAGTTAGTAACCCGGTTGTTAAGCGAATCTGGCTTCCCCATTTGACTTTGCTCGTCAGAAGGTCACAAAAAAGGAGATCACGTGACCCTGGGACGCAGCAACTGTCGTAAGTATGAGTCAGTTGCCCAGGATCCGAATTCTGATCACGTGAACACGGGGATGCTGCAGCGGTCGTAAGTGACAAAAATGGCCGTGAGTCCCTTTTTCCAGTGCCGTTGTAACTTCGGTCACTAAACGGACAGTTGTAACTCGAGGACTACCTGTACACTATCCTGACCGATGACGCGCGCCCTTGCCTCTCTTCCCCAGATCGCGACTGCTCTGTCTCCCTGCTGCGGCTTCACTCCAGGGACGC
The DNA here is from genome assembly GCA_003457575.1 of Thermophis baileyi. Classification (NCBI taxonomy): domain Eukaryota; kingdom Metazoa; phylum Chordata; class Lepidosauria; order Squamata; family Dipsadidae; genus Thermophis; species Thermophis baileyi. The sequence continues at coordinate 165,082 of QLTV01000209.1, forward strand.
TGGCGGTCACCTCCACCCAAGCCAGGACACCCTCTCCCCCCGTTGCCCGCTGGGCAGCTCCGCCGACAGCCGCCCCAAAGACTGTGGGGCAGTTCGGGGAGCGGCCAAACGGGGATCTCCTTCTGGCAAGGAGGCCTCCACCGCCCTCAGTAAAGGCTTCAACCCCTCGTGGCGCGCTCGGTTCCTGGTGGACTTCGACGATGCCACCGGTCACTTGGTGTGCATGGTTTGTGAGTACCCGTTGCGGCGCATTTGCCTTGCCACCGTCAAGCAACACATCCTCCAGTGCCACGCCGAGACGCTGCAGATGCCACGCGAAGTCCGGCGTACCATCCGCGAAGTCTGGGAGAACCGGTGCCAGCCCTCCGCCCAGGCCCCGAGGAAGTGACGGGCTCTCCATCCCACTTGACTCGGGAAGCCGCGAGAAAGGGTTAAAAGAGACCAAATTCTGTGGACCAGGCAGGCGCCTAGGGGCGGAGCTTGAGGGAAGGAGGCTCCACCCCTCCTCGGAAGCCCCGCCCCAACGCTACAACTCCTATCTCTCTTGCTGGAGAACAGAACAGATTCCGAGCTAACTCTGCCGCCATTTTTCAACTCTTAATTCTGTTTATATATATATA
>QLTV01000209.1:165881-181453 GCA_003457575.1 Thermophis baileyi
TAAATTTGTTTCTGTTTTCAACTTTGTTTTTCCATCCTGAGCAGAAGCAGCTCTTGATTTCTCTCTGGACCCAGCCTTTTTTTTTTTTTTTTCTCACCAGCAAAATTCCACACCGCAGCCGAGACAGGAGAACTGAGTCACCGCCAAATCAGCGAGTCAAGATGGGGAGACTTTGCCAACTGCCTTCCCCTTATTTCAGGGTTGGTTTATTAAAAAAAGAAAAGAAAAGACACTCAGGGGGAAATCTTTTTTAAGTTGCAGTCGGACCCTTTGCCTTTTTTCATTATTATTATTATTATTTTTATTATTTTTTTTACGTCCGTCCCCACAAAAGCTGCAGCAAGAAATAAGTAAGACGTATATACTCATTGCTGGGCCTTTTGCAGCCGGGAGATGAATTTCATCGCCAGCGCTGTGTTTCTGCAGTTAAAAGGGACCTCCGTGCTTTGGCTTCCTAATTTAACCGGAGGATTACAAATATCAGCCTGGGCCTTTAAACAGATCCATAAACCACAGGGAGCAGTAAAATTATATTTTATGTTCTACAAGCGGTCTCCTTCTATCTATGTACATTTTGTGTTCTGTGTTCCAATCACCACTTCGCTTGTACTCCTGCAGGGGGTGGGGGGAAAGGGGGGGCGGAATTTCTCTTTTGTTAGAATTCTTGAGCAAAGAAAAGGTGGCCAGATCCATAAATTGTGCTGAACAATCCCCTCGGTTGGTTGCGAGGTGGCGCAGTGGTTAGAGTGCAGTACTGCAGGCTACTTCAGCTGACTGTTCAGCAGTTCAGCGGTTCAAATCTCACCGGCTCAAGGTTGACTCAGCCTTCCATCCTTCCGAGGTGGGTAAAATGAGGACCCAGATTGTTGGGGGCAATATGCTGACTCTGTGAACCGCTTAGAGAGGGCTGTAAAGCACTGTAAAGCGGTATATAAGTCTAAGTGCTATTGCTATTGCTTTATGGTTTTGCATCTGGCTCACAAACGCTGGTGTATGTGTTCAGCTAAGCAAAGCCTGGCTTTGAAAACGGGCCTGTGAAGAAGCAGCAATCTCTCTGTGTGTGCCTTTATTATCCAGGTGTCAGGCGGCAGTTCAACAGGTGCAAGCAGGAGGCCAAGCGAGTCCCTCTCCTTGACGTAAGAAGAAAAAAGAATTTTTTTTCTCCTGTATTCAAAGGTGGACGGACGTTCTTGCTGTAGTAGACGAAAGCAGGTTTATATAACTGAGTTGAATCTTAAAGGTAGAGGAAGTACAACTGGTGTGCTCTCCTATTGCAGGGAAAGGATCGTTAGTGCCCACTGCTAATTGCAATAAAACCACTGAAAAATCTCTCTTCTTCCCCCCCCCCCCAAACTTTTTGGATTGCTTGCAGTTTCAGAAACTACCACTTGAGGGCGCCTTTGACTTGTAAAAGGGGCCAGTGAGAGAGAGAAGGACCAAATCCTAGAGAAGACTCCTCTGCATAATTTGAATTCTCAGTATATTTGCTTCTGTGGTCTGATCCCGAAAACACATAGGGGGCACATACGTTGCAAGATGCATGTTTTCTCCTGTCTGCATTGCCATGCATCCTACATAAAAGTGGAAATAGCAATTGTCCTAGGGCGAATTAAATCTCCCACATGCAACATCGCCCCCCCCCCCCAAAAGCCTTGTCAAATATTGGACGTTGCCAATGGATGGAACAGAAGTCAGAAAAGCATTTGTCCTTCTGTGAATGTTGTTTATCAAACCGGTTCTTGTTTCCTGTCCGGAGATGCTTTAATGGAGGCAATTTGGGTTAAACTGACCATTTTGGGGGGGGGGGACTGGGAGCCCTCCGCCCTCCCCCTTCAAAAGAGACTCTTATTACAAAAGCAGAAATCACATTTAATAAATTAAGGGAGGCCTTTTACAGTCGGGCCCAATAAATAACAAAAGCAAGGTCCAGAGAGAGAGAAACAGCAGGCAGGAGGAGGAGGAACCGAACGGCGAGAGGCAGTATTTTTTTTAAGTACAAAATAGTCTAAAAAGAGAGAAATAGAGGAGAAATTGAACTCGCTACCCACCACCATCACAACTGCTACGCGGAAGGGGTGTTGCTCGGATCGGGGGGGGGGTCATTGAAGCAAAGCCAGGAGCGCAGATTTACGGAGGCTGGTGTGTATACACACACATGCAGATACAAAATCAGCCATTAAGCTTTGCGTTGGACGCCATGTGCATTTAAAGGTGGTTTGTTGATTTGTTTTTCTGAGTCTTTTCAGAAACAGAATCCGTGTTTCCCAATTTAGCCGCCGTTTCCCGCATCGCCCCTTTTTAATAAAAAAAAACCCCGATCAGGCTTTCAAAATATTTGGGGAAAGGAAATACCGATTTGCTTAGCAAAAGAGGCTTGCAAACTTGGTTTTGATGGCATTCTGAAGTGCCAAGACTTTTAAAACACGGGTTCTGCTCAGTCGGGGCAGGTCGCGGATTCTGAAACCCGTATCCTTGCTTTTAAACTCCCTAAATCTATTCAATTTCTCTCCCTTTCTTTGCCAAACCCCTCCCAATTTTTCATAACAACAATCCGGTGTGCTGAAAAAAATAGTTTTGCACACCGACCTTCATGGAAGCTTCTGCAGCTTGTCCCCCTCCCTCCCCAGTTTCATCCTAATCAACATTTCCCCCCCCCCCCCATTACAGGTAGTCCTTGACTTACGACCACAATCGAGCCAAACGCTATGCGAGACCATTAAGTGAGTTGACTTTGTTGTTGTTGTTACAGTGAGTAAGTACAGTAAGTTAAGTAAATCTCTGCAGTTGTTAACCCTATAGTCACAAAGCAAATCTGGATTCCCCAGTGACTTGGGCCAAGCGCCCAAATTTTGATCACATGACCCTGGGGATGCTACTAGGGTCGTAAAATGTGAAAACTGGTCATAAACTGCTTTCCCCCCCCCCCCAGTGCTGCTGTAAATTTGAGCGGTCGCTAAACGGACGGTTGTAAGTCGAGGACTACCTGTACCCCATCCTGGGAATTTCAGAGGGTCTATAAAATCTTGCCACTGGCAGTATTCAGAATAAAAATAGGAGATCAGACTTTTCCAACAAGAAAAGGAACAGTGCAAAAAAACAAAACAAACCCAGATCACCTAAGACACTTTTTTTCAAAGAGAGACAAACATGGAAACGACAAAGATATAGATATATATATATATATATATATTTTTATCACAGTTGTGTGGCATTTTTTGTTTTCCCTTTTGGCATGGTGAATGAGTGGAGGTAATGGAGGACCTGCCTGCTGCCCACTCCTCGTTGCATTTCCCCCTCCCCAATTTTCTAAAACCGCATTTTTTCACCCCATTTATGCTCGCTTGGTAGGTTGTAGCTGGTGATGGGTTGGAAAGAAACGAGACTCGGAAGACCATTGAAAGCCACAGGGCCTACGGCAAGCTCTTTGCACTTCCCGCTTTTGGGGGGGTGGGGGGCACAGGGGGCTTTAAGACAAACCCCCCCTCCGATAAAAATATGCGTTTATGTATTGCATCTGAAGTCAGAAGTGGAACTTTAACCCTCCCCAAATGAGTTCTAGGGATGGTGGGTGCCTCTGAACAGTAGTGGGTTCTAAAACCTTTTACTACCGGTTCGCGCGCGCGACCAGAAGCGTCCCGGGCGGGTGGGTGGAGCCTCCCGCCGCCGCTACCGGTTTTAAGAACCGGACCGAACCAGGAGCAACCCACCACTGCCTCTGAAACTGATGGCAACTTTATAACCTGTGGACTTCAACTCCCAGTATTCCTCAGCACAGCCGGCTCGGGAATTCTGGGAGTTGAAGTCCACAGTCGTAAAATTGCCTGCCCCTTGTTCTATTAAGATAGCCGCCTCTATTGTCACTGGCTGTGGAGAATGATGGGAAGGGTAGTCTTCCCCCCCCCCTTGCAGGAAGCCGCAGCATCCTTTCCGCCCTCTAGCATTTTTCAAAGGGAAACATCCCTGCCCTTTTTTTTTATATAGTGCTTTGTTTTCGGAGAGACCCTGCCGAAATGGGGAGGTGAGCTGCTTTAACTGTGCTCAGAGAGGGGGGACTCCTGTTTATCATCCCTTCCCCCCCTCCTTTAAATCCTCAGTCCACGTAGTCAGAAGCCATGCAAGGTTTTGGATCTGTTCCTGGGAGGTGCGGGGGCAACGCAAGTGCCACTTGCGGCTCATTAAAGCAGCCACCTCTTTTTTTTTCCCCCAGGAAAAAGCTGCTTTAAAAAGCCTGCAGCGATTGGCAGCCTCCGACCCGTTGCAAAACCTCATTTTGCAATCGGTTCTGAAAGAGACAGGAGCAGAAATGGGGGGGAGGGGGGAGAGAAAGAGAGACCTGTTTGCCCCCCTTAAGTGGGGGAGAAATGGATGATTCTCACACCCCTAGTTTTCTATTTGCAGCTAGGTTGGGGGTTTTTTTGTGAGCCCAGAAGGAAAGTTTGCAGTACCCAGTTTGGGGAATGCGTTCCACCCTCATCTCCCCACCACCACCCCATTTAAACCCCACCACCACCATCAAACCCTCCCTGTTCCTTATAGATGCACAAACAAAGAGACAGTTGGCAAATGCACAAGGAATCGGGATATACTGCTCTCCACAGCATATAGAGGAAGTAAACTGGAGCTTTTCTTTAAAAAAAAAAAAAGGCAGTGGTAAGGAATAGCTCCCTCTAATTTATATACACACACGCACCCCCACGCACCCAATAAATTAACCTGGCACACAACAGCCCCACCCCAATCACTCCCCATTCCCTTCCCACCCGGATGCCAAGGTAGACCAGCTTGGAAAAGCCACGGTGGGCGGTTGAAACCGCAGCCGCTGCTTAAATTTGTGCCACAAAGACCCACAAAACCAAGCGACAGCAGCCTTGTGCGTGAAGAGACACAGCCTCAAGGATTTGCTGTGCAAAGGCAGACGCCGATTGGAACTGCCCTGCGTGGGGCGGGGTGAGGGGTTTTTGATTTCTACGAGGTTCTGGATTTGGCAGTCAGCTTGCNCTAGCCCTGAGAGTTGACGGAGATCACCCGGTGGTGCTCCATCCCAGTTCACACCTCCGTCTCCACGCCAGCCAGCTTGGGGGTGAGGATGCGGGGCGTGACGCCGGCGTTGAGGTCCGTTTCGAACTGCAAAAGTTGCCCCATGAAGTTCAGGTTGGGCGAGATGACGGGCCGGCGGCCCTTGACGTACTTGTAGGCGTCGCCCATGGTCATCAAGGTGTGCTTCATCAGGTAGGCGATGACAATGGTGGCCGAGCGTGAGACCCCGGCCTGGCAGTGGACAAGGACTCCCTTGCCACTCTGGTGGGCCTCCTCTGGAGTTGGGGAGAGAAATAGCAATAGCAATAGCAGTTAGACTTAAATACCGCTTCGCAGTGCTTTACAGCCCTCTCTAAGCGGTTCACAGAGTCAGCATATTGCCCCCCAACAATCTGGGTCCTCATTTTACCCACCTCGGAAGGATGGAAGGCTGAGTCAACCTTGAGCCGGTGAGATTCGAACTGCCAAATTGCAGGCAGCCAGCAGTCAGCAGAAGTCGCCCTGCAGTACTGCACTCTAACCACTGCGCCACCTCGGCTCTTACGGCAGCGTTAAGAGGCAGAACGTGCTAAGGTCCCCAAACTTGGCCACTTTAAGACTTGTGGACTTCAACTCCCAGAATTCCCCAGCCAGCATTTTTTTTTGACTCTTATGACTGCTTAGTGACAGACTTGCTAGTCTCAGTTGCAGTTGGTAAGTGACCACTAGGAGGCAGTCTGTGACCGGTTTTGTCCTATATAATCCCACACTGCCTCCCGGTGGTCATTCTAAGTAAGGACACGCACATCAAAAAGAGCCAGAAACTGGATTGGCTGGCTGGGGAATTCTGGGAATTGAAGTCCACAAGTCTTAAAGTGGCCAAGTTTGGAGACCCCTACTCTAAGCTAAAACGAAAGTTTTCCCTGTCCAGTTGTGTCCAGTCTTGTTTTCCTAGCCGAGGGACCCAGCATCATCTGAAGACACTTCCGTGGTCATGTGGCTGGCATGACTACATAAATTTTGGGCTCAGTTGTGGTCGTAAGTTGAGGACTACCTGTATACACTGAGCTGCACGGAACTGTGTCACTTAACAATGGAACTTCCAAGTCCCTGTTGCCATAAATCAAGGACTATTTGCATGACCCACACCCAATGCTTGAAAAGGAAGGATTACAGATAGACCTTGACTTACGACTACAACTGAGCCCAAAACTTCTGTTGCTAAGTGAGACATTCGTTAATTGAATTTTGCCTGAGTTAACCTTTCTTCACACATTTGTTAAGCGGATCACTGCAATTGTTAAAAGTTAGTAACACTTAAGTTTGTTCAGTGAATCCGATTTCCCCATTGAGTTTGCTTGTTAAGACGGTCGCAAAAGGGGATCACACAACCCCGGGACACTGCAACCGTCATAAATGTGAGTCGGTTGTCAAGCATCCCAATGTAAATCACGTGACCACGGGGATGCTGCAGTGGTCGCAAGTGTGAAAAACGGCCGTAAGTCACTTTTTTCAGTGCTGTCGTAACTTCGACCGGTCGCTAGATGAACTGTATTTCGAGGACTAACTGAACTCCCTCCATTTTTTTTTTTTTCTTTTTCTGGTGCCCAAATTTTCGTTCCCCTGCCCCACTGAGGCCTGAAATGTTTCCTGCAAAGAATTGGGGGGTGGGCATGAGGATTTCCTGCCAGCGTTTCCCACTTATGGGCTCCCCAACCTGGGTCGAGATTCGGCTCGTACCGATGAACTCAAACGCCTCCTCGAAATATTGCCGCAGGTCCTGTCGGTTGTTGTCGGTGGCTGGTAACCGCTTATAACGGAGGCGCCCGCTGTCGGCGTGGTAGAGAGGCAGGTGGGTCGTGACATTGAGAATATGGCCTATGTTGAGGTGGAGCAAAACCTCCAGGTTCTGGGCGTCCCTCTCGTTGCCCAGGTAAAGGAAGGGAAGGATGGGGCTCAGCTCGGCGTTCTCCAAGTCGGGGGTCAGCGGGGAGCCCACCTCGTCCGAGATCTCCGGGGCGTCTGACCCGATCGGACTGCCTGCGGCCAAAACACAAAACGTGAGGCTGGCATTCCTTGCCCATGGGGCACAATGGAGACGTGGCATTCGATTGAGAACGCTTTGCGTGGCAAAACAGGAGGGGTGGGGGCGCAGGAGATAAAGGTGCTTTCTCCCCTCTGCCTTTCCAATCCTGCTAGGTAAGATCCAGGGGTCTCCAAAGTTGGTCCCTTTAAGACAGGGGTGAAATGCTCCCGGTTCGCTTGTACCTGTCGGTCGCCGTAGAGCCGGTCACCAAGGTAGCGCGAGGCGCCCCCTACCCGCCCGGACGCCGCCATTTGGGTTCTTTTACCCTCTGCGCATGCGCAAAGCGTTCTGTGCATTCACAGAGGGTAAAAGAACCCAAATGGCGGCAGTCCGGGCGGGTGGGCGGCGCCTCGCGCTACCTTGGCGACCGGCTCTACAGCGACCGACAGGTACGAGCGAACCGGGAGCATTTCACCCCTGCTTTAAGACTTGTGGACTTCAACTCCCAGAATTCCCCAGCCAGCAGAGCTAATTTCTGGCTTTGTTGTGCGTGTTCTTACTTAGACTGACCACTAGGAGGCAGCGTGGGATTATATAGGGCAAAACCGGTCACATACTGCCTCCTGGTGGACGCTTACCAACCGCAACCGAGACCCGCAATTCTGTGAAGAAGCAACAGAGTCGTAAAGTTCAAAAATGCTGGCTGAGGAATTCTGGGAGTTGAAGTCCACAAGTGGTCAAGTTTGGAGACCCCTGGATGAAATGCTCCCCTAGATTGGAAATTGGGGGGGGGGGGCAGGGGGGAGGGACAAGGCTAAAAGATGCTTTGCCCGTTATGTCAGGCTACAAGCAGGACAAGCTTCATCCTGGTTCAATCATAGCTTCCTAATAGGGACTGGGTACCAAGGTATGCTGGGAGTTGTAGTTTAGGGGGAAATGACAGGTACACTTGTCTCAGCTGGCCTGGCCCTTCTTAGCCCCTCCCCTCATTCAGCTGGGCTAAAAGTAGGAAATCTCAAACATCCCTCCCAGGTTTTAATTTCTCTCCCCCCCCCCCCCATAGACCTTGCTGAAAGCAAGGGGGCTTGGAATATTTTGCTGAACTACAACTCCCAACATGCACACAGCTATCACAGCAAAATCCTGGTTTAACAACATCTGGAAAGAATTGCTTTGTTTTTCCCTGCTTTAAAGTGTTTAAACTCTGATCCGGGGGTGGCTCCTTAAATGAAAAACAAAGATATATCCCACTTTCTCCTCCCCCCACCCCCCAGGGAACGCCTTCTACATTGGCAAAAGGGGCTTAGGAGGAGCTTGCTCCCACACAATGGGGGGGGGGGGTAGGTGCATTTTAAGGTAGACTGCTCCTGAACTGAGAGGCTCTATTTAGCATTCTTGTCTGCTGGCCCTGGCATTTTCCTCCCTCCCTCCCTCCCTCCGTCCTCCAAGCTAAGGGCCACCATCCAATCCTATCTTGGACCCCTCTGCTTAAACTTTGTTTAAACGCAAAGGTGTTCCGCTGTCCAGGTATCTCCTTACCTCTCTTCCCGAGTCCTTGGTCATCTTTGTGCACCAAATCCAGGACCAGGTGCAGGTTCTGCATAGGCTTGGGTGGCTTGGGGGGGCTAGCCGGTGGAGATTCCAGGACCCCCCCGCAGCCAGAGCCTTCCTTGGACCACAGGCTCTGCCGCGAGGAGTCCCGGCCGTCACAGGTGCCCCTTGAAGAGAGGAAGTCCAGCACAGCCAGTTTCCCTTGCTGGAACCGCCGCCGTCCCGGCGCGTCGGCGACTCCAAAGCGCATGGCGCCCTGCAGCTGAGTCTTGGTGAACTCCACCAGGTTGCGGCAGTCCAGGATCAATGGGGAGGATTGCGGCTGGCCCCATGGGGGCTGTGACGGCGGCAGGGGCGACTTGTTCATCTTCTTGGCCAGCTCGTCGGGCCAGATGGTGCGGACGGTGTAATCGTCGTCTTCCGCAGACGCTTCTTCATCCCCGCCGTAGCAGCTGGGCGCCGGCGAGGACCCCACCCGGGGGTCGTAGGCCACGATGGGATCGCTGCTGCAGAAGCTGCAGGAGGAGCTGGCCGACTTGACGGAGAGGTTGCACGCCAGGCAGGCCAGGGAACGCAAGGCCACGGGGGCGCAGGAGAAGCACCCCAGTTTCTTCATGGACTGCGGGCTGCAGCCGGGGCAGCCCAAGGAGCGCAGGCTGGATCGGCTGGAGAAGCAGCCCAAGGAGCGCAGGCCGGACTTGGCCCCGGCCTCCTCGCAACGCATCAGCCGCCAGCAGCCCCAGCAGCCGCATTTTAAAGGGTGCATGGTGGTGGCGGGGCTGGAGAGCATCGAGCTGGGGGACAGGTGCCCCGAAGGGTTGGCGTTCTCCTTGAGACCCCGCTTCTTGAGCTTGGCCTGGGGCAGGAGCGCCTTCAGCTGCGGGGTCAGCGCCCCTTTCTTCTCGCCCTGCTTAGGGTCCGGCGGCCAGGCCAAGCCACGCTCGGACCCTCGTCTCTGAGGCTTGAGGTCGAGGGTGTGAGAATGACCAGGGAGAAGGACGCTGCTTCGGCGGATGGCTTCGCATGGATCCTGGCTGCCCGCTCGGCCGGTGGCGGGGGTGGACGGGGACAGTGGCTTCTCCCCGCCACTGCCGTGGGTGACGAAGCTGTGGGTGAGGCGCAGGGCTAAAGTCTTGGGCCTCTGCAGCACCCCGATCCGCTCTTCGAGGGGCGAGGGTGGCATTGGGAAAGCTGAGCTGCGGGGAAGGGAAGAGGCCAAAGGGAAATTATTACGATGCTCTCCACTCCCGCCCCAAATTCCTAGTGTGCTATAGCAATTGCAATAGCACTTAGACTTATATACCGCTTTACAGTGCTTTTACAGCCCTCTCTAAGCGGTTTACAGAGTCAGCCTCTTTTCCCCAACAATCTGGGTCCTCATTTTAGCCACCTCGGCGGGACGGAAGGCTGAGTCAACCTTGAGCCTGGTGGGATTCGAACTGCCAAATTGCAGGCAGTCAGCAGTCAGCAGAAGTAGCCTGCAGTACTGCACTCTAACCACTGCACCACCGTGGCTCTAAGGCGGGGGGGGGATGTCTCCCAACTGAGATTTGTGGACTTCAACTCCCAGAATTCCCTAACCAGCAAGCTTGCAAATTTACCCAGCTAAATGGATTGCCATCCAGGAGAGGCCACAGCGCACAATTCAGCCGTCAGCCACTTGGACAGGTTTCAAAGTGGTTTTGCAAAGCTGTCTTTTGAAAGCTGGCTGAGGGATTCTGGGAGTTGAAGTTCATCACTCTTAAAGCATGATGGCTGGGGAATTCTGGGAGTTCTGGAAGGAAGGAAGGAAGGAAGGAAGGAAGGAAGGAAGGAAGGAAGGAAGGAAGGAAGGAAGGAAGGAAGGAAGGGAGTGGAAGGAAGGAAGGGAGTGGAAGGAAGGAAGGAAAATGGGAGGGAGAGAACTAAGGAAGGAAGGAAATGGGAATGAGAAGGAAGGAAGGAAGGAAGAGGGAGGAAGGGAGGAAAAAGGTGGGGAGGGAAGGAAGGAAGGAAAAATGGGAGGGAAGGAAGGAAAATGGGAGGGAGGGAAGGAAGGAAAAGAGTGGGAGGGAGGGAGGAAGGGAGAAAGGAAAAAAGTGGGAGGGAAGGAAGGAAGGAAAAAAGTGGGAGGGAAGGAAGGAAAATGGGAGGGAAGGAAAGGAAGGAAGGAAAAGAGTGGGAGGGAAGGAAGGAAGGAAAAGAGTTAGGGAGGGAAGGAAGGAAAATGGGAGGGAAGGAAGGAAGGAAAAGAGTGGGAGGGAGGGAGGAAGGAAAAAAGTGGGAGGGAAGGAAGGAAGGAAAAAAGTGGGAGGGAAGGAAAGGAAGGAAGGAAAAGAGTGGGAGGGAAGGAAGGAAGGAAAAGAGTGGGAGGGAAGGAAGGAAAAGAGTTGGGAGGGAGGGAAGGAAGGAAAATGGGAGGGAAGGAAGGAAGGAAGGATCACCCACACCATTAATATCCCTAGTTCAATGTCTCCTGTTATTATTTCAAACCCTGAAGCCTCTCAGCCCTTTTATTTACCGATGCCTCCCGCATGGCTTGCCACCCTCAATGCCCTCACCCCAAAGCCATGCAGCCGTAATCCAATAACATTTTGATGTGTTTAGGCTAACTTCTTTTTATGGACCAAGACCAGCTTTTTGGCAAGGCGTGCTGTCAGGTTTCCAGCTTTCTAAGCCGGATCGTATTCTGTCTCACAGGTGCTCCTAGCCATGCAGCAACATCCCTGGGACTCAGGAAGGGGAGCAGCACATGTTTACAATATAGCTCAGAGAGCCTTATGCCCATTTCAGGGACCTGGAGACTGAGGCCGGGATAGAGAAGAGGGTTTTATTTTATTTCTATGACTGCTGGGACTGAGTTGAATTTTGCATTTTTTGCAAGTCCTTTTCCAAATTCCTTGTCTGTTCCTAGCACAAAGTTCCAAGAAATCCTGAAATCTTCCACCTTGCAGAATTCAAACCATTTAAATAGATATATATATATATATAACTTTCTCGGGATTTGAACACATTTTGTCACCCTCGGCCCCTCCCTTCCAGCGGAGACAGTGCTCCAGTGAAAACAGCAAATGTCTGCTTTGCTCTCACCCCACAAAACACAGGCACACCCCCTAAATTCGGATTGCAATCCACATCTTTTGGGCAGAGATCTACAGCTAGTCCTTGAGTTACGGCCACAATTGAGCCCCAAATTTCTGCTGTTAAGTGAAACATTTGCTAAGTGAGTTTTGCCCCATTTTCCGAACTTTCTCGCCACACTTATTAAGTAAATCACTGCTGTCGTTAAATGAGTAACACGGTTGTTAAGCGAAATCTGGCTTCCCCCCATTGACTTTGCTTGTCAGAAGGTCGCAAATGGGGACACTACAACCGTCATAAATACGAGTCAGTTGCCAAGCATTTTAATTTTGATCACGTGACCATGGGGATGCTGCAACGGTCGTAAGTGTGAAAAACGGTCAGAAGTCCCTTTTTTTCAGTGCCGTGGTAACTTCGAGTGGTCACTAAACAAACTCTTCTAAATTGAGAATTACCTGTATTTTGCTTATAACTTCTCCTTGACTAATCACAATTAATGAAAGTAAACCACAACCTTCTCTGGAACAGTTGCACACTCAAATCTACCATAAAATTCCTTGGCAGTCTGCTTTCTGTGCCAGTCCCGCCGATTGGCACGAATGACCAATGCCCACCAAGTCTGTGTTTCTCACACAACCAGCACGAGGTAGCTCTCGGCAATGAATAGCTCCGCAGGTGTGCAAATTCTCTTGGGGAATCCCTGCCGGGACGTGCACAGGTGAATGTTGCTTCTGTACAATGGACGTTCAAGTCCATTGGTGATCCCATCCCATTCCCCAGCTCAGCCCTGAATCTCTGCGGCCTACCTCGCAGGGGTGTGTGGAGAGGGAGGAATTTGAAAAACAGCTCCTATTGCTTCAGGGTCTGTTCACGGCTCCTACCTTGTGAATCTGTGCACAACAGGGCCGCTTCTTTGCACACATGTTTGGGCACACTTCAGCGCAGGCTTGTCGAATAATAGATTTTTAAAGAAATGCTTTGCTCACACAAAACACACACACACACACACACGTACACATCTGCAGGCACTTTCCTTCTCCAGAGCTTACCTTCTTGACCTGTCCACAGCCTGCTAGGTCCCTTTAAGGTACTTTCTCTTCCTTTCAGCGAGAGAAAGTTGGACGATGCCTCTAAAAATACCAACCTGAGCTCAGAGCCTGGCATGACGATGAGGACATTGGGCTTCTTGGGTTTCACCCCAGAATGAGCTCACCGTTTGGCCCTGTTCACGCTGGGCAACTTTCTTGAGGGAAGCAGGGTGGGCGAGGAGGAAGAGACGGGGGCAGTGAGTCCAGCCGGGGTGAAGAAAGAGCTAAAGATTTCCCCGGACTTAAAAATGGGATGGGAATCTGGCTGTTTGCAGAGGGGTGGACTTCAACTCCCAGAATTCCCCAGCCAGCATGCTTTAAGAGGGGTGGACTTCAACTCCCAGAATTCCCCAGCTAGCTTGCTTTAAGAGGGGTGGACTTCAACTCCCAGAATTCCCCAGCTAGCTTGCTTTAAGATGGGTAGACTTCAACTCCCAGAATTCCCCAGCCAGCATGCTTTAAAAGGGGTGGACATCAACTCCCAGAATTCCCCAGCTAGCTTGCTTTAAGATGGGTAGACTTCAACTCCCAGAATTCCCCAGCCAGCATGCTTTAAAAGGGGTGGACATCAACTCCCAGAATTCCCCAGCTAGCTTGCTTTAAGAGGGGTGGAGAGGGGTGGACTTCAACTCCCAGAATTCCCCAGCCAGCATGCTTTAAGATGGGTGGACTTCAACTCCCAGAATTCCCCAGCCGGCATGCTTTAAGATGGGTAGACTTCAACTCCCAGAATTCCCCAGCCAGCATGCTTTAAAAGGGGTGGACATCAACTCCCAGAATTCCCCAGCTAGCTTGCTTTAAGATGGGTAGACTTCAACTCCCAGAATTCCCCAGCCAGCATGCTTTCAGATAGGTGTTGTTGGGAGTTGAAGTCCTCCCATCTTAAAGTTGTCAAGTTTGAGAAAAACCAGGTTAAAGATACTCAAGTGCCAAGGATGAAATATTGGTGGGAATTTCTCCACCCTGACCTGGTGGGTGATAGATAGGAAGGGTGGATCTCAGCCCCACACGCCTCTTTGGGCAGTTCCTAGTCCTCTGGATTTGCCAACGATCCATTCGTGGAGTGTGCCATGGAGACAAGCCCTGGCGTTCGCCAATCAGAGCGGAGTCTCTGGAGTTGGCTTGTTAAAAATCAGCACGCTTATTTGTGCTGTTGTGCCCAGAGGAAGAACTCGGAACAGCCAGTAAAAAGATCTTCCACCTACAAGGACTCCCTAAGGTATATTAAGAGGTAAGGACGTTGCCTATCTTAATAAGCCAGTTTGCCTCCAACAAACCACAATGATGCAAAAATGAGGGCCCTCCTGCAATGGCATCGCACGTGCCCGCCAAGATTGCAAACTCGATTCAGGAAATTGTGTACTGTGAGGTCATTGGGCACAGGTTGTTCCAAATCGCCATGCAAAGGTAAGATATTAAAGCATCTTGGCTGGGGGATTCTGGGAGTTGAAGTCTACCCATCCTAAAGCCTGCTGGCTGGGGGATTCTGGGAGTTGAAGTCTACCCATCCTAAAGCCTGCTGGCTGGGGGATTCTGGGAGTTGAAGTCTACCCAACTTAAAGAATGCTGGCTGGGGAATTCTGGGAGTGGAAGACCACTCCTCTTAAAGCATGCTGGCTGGGGGATTCTGGGAGTTGAAGTCCACCCATCTTAAACCTGCCAAGGTTGGGAAATACTGCTATAGATTGAGCACACTACAATCTAACCCAGGTGGGATGCAAAGACACACATCTAATTGCGAGAAAGACACAACCCAGCAGCTTTTAAATAAACCAGCTTAGCATAAAAGAAAAGAGTTCCTGCTTTACATAAGCAAAGCCTCAACTTCAACTCCCAGAATCCCTAGGCAGAGTTTTGAAAATCTCCGATCTAAATCCCCGGGAGATTTTGTCGCAAGTCAGCATCAATGATGCGATACCCATTACGCAGGTGGAAAAACTGAGGCCGAGAGAACCCTACTTGCCAATGGATGGCGCAACCAAGTCACTTAAAGGGAAAAAAAAACCTCGGTTCAACAGCTTTGACCCAAATTTGAGGTTTCTTTCTGCAAAAGTGACATATAAATCTAAAAAAAACCACAAATTGCCTACCGTCCTGGCATTATTCACTCTACAGGTCTGTCCCTTCTAAAACGCCATCCGTACAGCTTCAATAACCCCAAGTGTGTCTACGCGCGCGCACGCGCACACACACACACACACACACACACACACACACACACACACACACACACACACACACACACGAGCCACATACATCTCTCTCTTTCTTTCTCTTTTGCATCATCTAATCTACAAATATTGTGCAACTATTGAATTGCTAAACCCCTCCCCCCCGAAGAATCGGGTCTCCCTTTCATTGCGATGCTGATATCAACTTATTTAATTTCTATCTTGCCTTTGCACCCAAAAACCTGTGCTTTTGAAGGAGGGGGGTTGTCTTTAAACAGACATCCCCCCCCACACACACACACCCCTAATTAAAATTCCTGCACCGAATTAAAATTTAATTAAAAAAATAATGTCAATAATGTCAGCCACCTGGGGGTCCCTTTGTTTTACCCAACCTCTCTCTTGATGCCAACCCGGCTGCATGTGGATTGACACACATGCAGATTTTCACAAACACCCCAAACACACACACAAGCAAACACACACAGCACCCACCTTTGCAACCCACCCTATGTGGCATCACTCGCTTAAAAATAACTCCGGGTGTCAGGAGTGGCGGTCATAAGGGCCCTTTTTTAAAACTCCGGGGCCGGTACCTAGAATGCAAAACAGATCCCTTCCCTTGCCCCCCCCCACCTTCCCCAAATCCGAGCATCCCTA
>QLTV01000209.1:205061-226569 GCA_003457575.1 Thermophis baileyi
ACCGAAACATTTTTTAAAGAAAGAGTGCAGACAAGGAGAAGACATGTTAAAAAAAAAAAAAGAAAAGAATGAAAGGATCAAATGCAAATCGATAGAAATAATGGTGTGTCCTTTAGCTTCCTTACTTTGCCTGTGGATAGAACTGAGATCTTAAGATTTGGGAATAGGGGAGGCAGAATGGTGTAGTACAGCTTGGGGGACATTTGACTGGGGAGTTCTGGGAGTTGAAGTCCACACCTCTTAAAAGTTCCCAAGCTTGAGAAACACCCATACAGGACACAGGATGAGAAGGCACCAAAGGTTCATTTCTTGCCTCCTTCACTGTGACCTTTTCAGGACAGAGTTGGGGATAGAATGATGGCCGGTAGTCTGAATTCTGTGCAGGACAAATGCCTGCAAAACCTGCTTTCAAGACTCCTCAACTTTATTAGGTGGCAACTTCCGTCTTAAGCAAGCATGGTAAAAGGCTGGAGATTTATAAAAAATTATATTTCAACCAGGACACGGAGTCAGTTGGCGAGTCCTAGTAGGTGCAAGGGGTCTCCAGAGGGTTCTGAGAAGAGGTGATCTGCTCCCATCACAAATATCTTGACAGCCGAGTAAATTGCTGGAGGTACTTAGACCCTCGGAATATGTACCGCTTGCAAGGAGAAGTCATATGGATCCATTGCGCCTTTCCTCCTACTCATGTTTCTTGGCTGCCCACAGACCCAGTGTTAGCTGAGAGCCGAGCAGAAAAGCTGCCTTCCCACCCTTTTCTTTCCTCGTTCATTCCCTGCACGCAACTCTCTCTCTCTCTCTCTCTCTCTCTCTCTCTCTCTCTCTCCCCCCCCCGCCCGTCGGCTTCCTGTTTTTGTGGGTTGCTCTTCGCAGCTTCCGCAATCTATCTTGAATTGCGTTACAGGGGCAGTTGATTTGTGGATTGTCCCAGGTGGGTCAGTAGGGGGGGAAGAATACCCCTGTTCTTTGGAGACAAAGCGAGTTGTGGCTGTAGGTGAAAATGCTCCCCCCCCCGTTTAGAAAACCAGGGGGGTCTTCATCCTGCCAGTGACAGCCCCCCCCCCAATTGTCTGGCTTTTGTGTGTGTTTCAGCGGGGAGCAGTCCATGAGTTGTCCGCCGTTTTGAGATAGTCCTCGACTTACGACCACAATTGAGCCCAAAATTTCTATGGCTAAGCGAGGCAATTGTTAAGTGAGCTTTGTCCCATTTTACAACCTTTCTTGCCACAGTGGTTAAGTGAATCCCTGCAGTTGTTAAGTTAGTAACACAGTCGTTAAGTGAATCTGGCTCCCCCATTGATTTTGCTTGTCAGAAGGTCGCAAAAGGGGATCATGTGGGCCCCCCCCCCAGGACACTGCAACTGTCATAAATATGAGTCGGTTGCCAAGCATCCGAATTTTGATCACGTGACCACGGGGATGGTGCAACGGTCGTAAGTGTGAAAAACAGTCCTACGTCACTTTTTTCAGTGCTGTTGCAATCTTGAACGGTCACTAAACAAACTGTTGTAAGTCGGGGACCTCCTGTAAATCACATTTGACGCTTCTGATTCATAAGCTTTCCCCCCCCACTCTTAAATCCACCTGTGGCAATAGTTGCACCCCAGTTTAACTCAAGGTTCTTTGCTGCAGTCACAAATGGTGAAAATTCAGCTGCATTTTGCCTGCTTTTTTATTTTTCAGTTGCTTTTTTGCCTCCCAAAACAGTTGGATCAAAGTTGTGTTGCTTTTCGGCCACAAGATGCTATTTCTCTTATTTTTATTTGGAAAGTCATGCTTTCCTGGGCTCCGATATCTTCCCTCAACCCAGAAAATGCAGCCGAGTCAGATCTGGTTTGTCCTTGCAAGGCAGATTCCACAGATGGGAAGTTAAAAACGCCCCCCGAAAGTGGCTGAGAGCGAACCATTTCTGGATTTTGGCCAGGGTTGGTTTTGACCTCCAGTCTTTAACTGTGAAGCTCAATCTGGATAAGGTTTTTCCACTTTCTGAACCATCAAAACAGTCCTGTTCCTGCCATCCTGACCACCCATCTTTTAAGGTACTGCTCCCTCTAAACTGAAATTTGTGGAATTTTACCAAATTGAAATAGTCCCCTGATTTCAACATTTGTACCCCAGTTAAAAGGAAATCTCCATCACGCTCCACTGTCCAAAAAACTCTTAAGTGAACCAGGAAATTCAGGTTGGTCCCCGTCGCTTGATATCATTGAACCATCAAAAGGTTTTAAGTTTTGGTTCGTTGCACAGCCAGATGTTCAGGCTGGCATTTTTGTCTGCCTGTTGAGTCCTTCCCAAGGACCTGGGATAGACAGAATGTGGAGGTTTGAAATGGTGTAAGCTGTTCCGAGTCGAGCTGCCTTTTGCAATTGACCGATGGTGGATTTGTCAACGCCGATGGTGTTCAATTGCTATGTATAATCGTTCGTCATGCAGTCAGCCGGATGTTCAAACTGGATTTGGCATTTTTATCCACCAATCGAGTCCTTTCCAAGGCCCTGGGAGAGGCAGATGTGGATGGTGTTAAAGGTTTCTTTTCAGGATGTAAGCTGTTCCGAGTCGAGCTGCCTTTTGCAATTGAGCGATGGTGTTTTAAGTGGTACTCCAGTCGTTTATCCTTTATTGAAACTCTTTCGCTTGCATATCCTGCTTTAGATGTGGTTTTCTTCAATAAAATCCTAGCTTGTGTTTGTGTTGTCTTATAGCACACTAAGCCATAAACCCCATTTTACAATATTAGGTTTGTAGACCGTGCTTTTTAAAAATAACACTGGTTTTGTGCAGGGTATCACTTGTCTGTGTTATGTAGCTTTCTCAAAGCCCCACAATTAGGTCATCTTTTCGTGGTGGTGTTTCATCCAGATGTTGGAGAGGGACAGAAGCCCCTCACATTACCAGCCAGCATGGAGATTCTGGCTGTTGTTCATTCAGCAGGCATTAAGTTGAGAACAGCTGAGCTTCCCTGATGTGGGATCAAAGCTGCCCAAAGTTATCTACCTCACAGGGTGGTTGTATATAACAAATGGGAAAAAAAAAAAAACATTTATATGAAAGACCAGGTTGTGAATTGCCTCCCCCCTAGAAATGTTCTAAAAGTATTTGATCCATTTTGCTTTAAAGGAAGAAAGGTTTAATCTCCTATTTTGACTCCCTGTTTTTCCCCGCTGTTCGAAATTTAATTTGTATGATTTTTTGAGATAGGAAGCTGGGGTTGCCATTAAGACCATAAATGCTACTTTTTGTATTTTGTCCATCACCACAAGGCTTTTTTTTTTTTTTAATATTAGCTTTCTCTCAGTCTGCTCTGCTAACACGGTTTTATCTGGTGGCCATTAAGACGTTAGTAAGATTTGGATTTATGCACTGGCTGTGGGATCCCACAAAAAGACAAGCCTGCGCATAATAATCAATATTTTATTGGCGGAACTAAATATACACAGAGACCAAGCATTGGTCATTACCTGCAAGAGAACAAGGTTTGCCCTGAAGAACTCACAAGTGGCAGCCAAGAATATGCCTCTGTCTATTAAGCCCTGCGGGATTCTCAGTGGTTGGAGATTTTAAATGAGAGGGGGAAAAGATAGAGGGTGAGACAAAGAGGGATTTTATGACATTTCCCCCCCCCCCCTTTAAGCAAATCGCTGCGGTTGTTAAGTGAATCATACGGTCATTAAGCAGACCCGGCTTCCCCATTGACACTACTTGTCAGAAGCTGGCTGGGAAAGTCGCAATCACATGACCTCAGGATGCTACAACTGTGCTAAATCCATGCCGGTTTTCAAGCGCCTGTATGATGACGACGTAAGGGAGAGATGCTGAGACATTGGGCCAGTCATATGTCACTTTTTTTCAATGCCACTAACTTTGAATGGTCACCAAATGA
Source organism: Thermophis baileyi (assembly GCA_003457575.1). Classification (NCBI taxonomy): domain Eukaryota; kingdom Metazoa; phylum Chordata; class Lepidosauria; order Squamata; family Dipsadidae; genus Thermophis; species Thermophis baileyi. Next base: position 208,942 of record QLTV01000209.1, read on the forward strand.
ATGGTGGCAAGTCAAGGACTCCCTGCGTGCCCTCAGAATGAGCCTCTGCTTGGTATCTTTCCTACTTTCCATGGGTGACTCAGCCCAGCCCTTGCTGGCTTAAGACCAGAGCTTCTCTCCAAAGTCCCTAGCTTCATAGAACATAAAATAACAAGAGTTGGAAGGGTCCTTGGAGGTCTTCCAGTCCAACCCCCTGCTCAAGCAGGAGACCCTACACCATTTCAGACAGGTGGCTGTCTAATTTCTTCTTAAAAACATCCAGTGATGGAGCACCCACAACTTCTGGAGGCAAGCGGTTCCACTGGTTAATTGTTCTCACTGACAGGAAGTTTCTCCTTAGTTCTAGGTTGAATCTCTCCATGATTAACAGAATAATAGAGTTGGAAAGGACCTTGGAGGTCTTCTAGTCCAACGCCCCCCTCGCCGCCCGCTCAAGCAGGAGACCCTTTCAGACAAAAATGGCTGTCCAGTCTCTTCTTGAAAATCTCCAGTGTTAGATCATTCCCAACTTCTGGAGGCAATTGGTTCCACTGCTTAATTGTTCTCACCGTTAAGAAGTTTCTCCTTAGTTCTAAGTTGCTTCTCTCCTTGATTCATTTCCATCCATTGCTTCTTGTCCTGCCTTCGGGTGCTTTGGGGAACAGGTGGACCCCCTCTTCTTTGGGGCAGCCCCTCCAATATTGGAAGCCTGCCATCATGTCTCCCCCAGTCCTTCTTTTTTCCAGACTAGACGTGCCCAGTTCCTGCAACCGCTCTTCGTAAGTTTTTGCTTCCAGCTTCATCGGCCTCCTCTTTATTTTTCTCAGTCTGAACATGCACTTAACTTAAGGCCTGGATTCTCCTCTTCCCTATAACATGTGTCTTAGCAACGAGGCCTAAAAAGAATGGCTAACGTGCAAGTGCGACATGTACAACAGCATCCTAAATATATCCCTAGCATCCCTTATGTTAGGGGAGTCACACAAAAAACGAACAGGGGGAGGGAAGCAAAAAAAAAAAAAAACCAACAACCCCAAAATCTCAAGTTCAGCTTTTGTTCTTGTTAAATCTGAGACTGGGGGGTGTCCCAGACTTTCTGGTCTTCTTGGTTTTAAGCCAAATTGCAGGTTTGAAGCACCCCATCTATTTAAAAGCAACATTTCACCCTCGTCTCATTTGCAATTCTCATTGGCTTCTTGAAAACAACTAAATTTGGCTGACATTTAGTCGTGACAGCTACGAAACGGGTGTCCCCCCCCTCCTCCTCCACCCCAAACCTTTCCTTTTGCTTGTTTCAAGCTACATTTGTTGAGGCCTAGAAAAAGAACCCACAATCCGGTGCAGCTGTCACAGGTAACTCTTCGAGTTTAACAACTGGAATTTTAATGTATTTTTGACTCCTGATGAGGATGGGCCTCCTCTCATTCACCCACCAAGCTTTACCTGTGGGGGTTCCATTGTTTTCCCCTCCCTACACAGCTAGTCCTTGACTTATGGAGCCCAATATTTCCATTGCGAAAGAAGACAGTTGTTAAGGGAGTTCTGCTCCATTTTACAACCTTTCTTGTCACCGTTGTTAAGGGAATCACTGCAGTTAAGTTAGGAACATGGTCATTAAGTGAATCCGGCTTCCCCATTGACTTTGCTTGTCGGAAGGTCACAAAAGGGGATCACATGACCTTGGGGCACTGCAACGGTCATAAGTATGAGCCAGTTGCCAAGTGGCTGAATTCTGATCATGTTACCAAAGGGATGTGCAACAGTCATAAGAGCGAAAAACGATTATAAGTTCCTTTTTTCAGTGCTGTTGTAACTTTGAATGGTCACTAAATGAATACTTGTAAGTTGAGGACTATCTCTACATGTAGAATATTTGTAGAAAACTAAGATCATGGCATCCGGCCCTCTCAATTCCTGGCAAATAGATGGGGAAGAAATGGAGGTAGTGACAGGTTTTATTTTCCTGGGCTCCAAGATCACCGCAGATGGGGACTGCACTGCAGCCAAGATATTAAAAGACGCTTGCTCCTGGGGAGGAAAGCTATGGCAAATCTAGACAGCATACTAAAAAGCAGAGACATCACCCTGCCAACAAAAGTGCGTATAGTCACGGCGATGGTTTTCCCAGTTGCAATGTATGGCTGTGAAAGTTGGACCATAAGGAAGGCTGAGCGCCAAAGAATTGAGGCCTTTGAACGATGGTGCTGGAGAAGGCTCCTGCGAGTCCCTTGGACTGCAAGACGACCAAACCAGTCAGTCCTAGAGGAGATCAACCCTGACTGCTCTTTAGAAGGCCAGAGCCTGAAGATGAAACTAAAATACTTTGGCCACCAAATGAGAAGGAAGGCCTCACTGGAGAAGAAGAGCCTAATGCTGGGAAAGATTGAGGGCAAAAGAAGAAGGAGACGGCAGAGAACGAGGTGGCTGGATGGAGTCACTGAAGCAGTCGGCGTGAGATTAAATGGACTCCGGGGGATGGTAGAGGACAGGAAGGCCTGGAGGAACGTTGTCCATGGGGTCGCGATGGGTCGGACACAACTTCGCAACTAACAACAACAAGAAGAAGAAGAATATTTGTTAATTCTCACTTTCTTTTCCAGTAAATTCTTCCTTTTTCTGTGTTAGTTTCACACTTGTTGATTCAAGCTTCTTTTAAAACGAGAAGGAAGGGGAGATTCACGCTTTCCTTCCGCCCGGATCGAATACTTCTATATACACGCTGCTTGAATCCTGTTATTTAATGCAGCCATACAAAATTCTCTTTTTACTGGAGAGTTCCCAGAGGAGAACCGGTTTACTCGCTCGGTTATTCTGATGCTTTTGATGGTATCTAAGCTTCTGCTGCCATTTCTTGGTCGGCAAAGCCTTGCAGGGTGGCCCAAAGCCTTTGATCCCTTTTCTGTTTGATCTTGAGAGTTGCACCCCCAAACCTCACTTGGAGGTGATCTGGCTGTCCTTTTGGTCTTGGATCCATCACCTCCTCTGGTCAATCGAGCGCGGGGGTGGGGGGCTGCCAAGGGGAGCTGGAGAAGGCATATGACGCCAGCAATTCATTTTCCTATAAAATGTGGAAGTGGGAAGTGGGAGGAGGAAGGGGGCAACAAAATATTCTATTGGGAAGCCCTTTTTTTCCCCTGCAGGATTTTTGAATCATCTGCTAATTACACACACACACACACACACACACACACACACACACACACACAAGAGTAATGCATATGACATGGTACAATAGCTGGGTGATGGATCGCCTAAGGATATGGTTGGTGATATGGCCAATCCCTGATTTAAACAAAATGACCAATCCATTTCAATGGATGGAGGGGAGGGAGGGAGGGAGGAAGGAAGGAAGGTATGGGGAGAGAGGAAAGAAAGGAGAAGGAAAGGAAAGAGGGAGGGAAGGAATGAAGGAAGGAAATGCAGGTATGGGAGGGAAGGGAGGGAGGGAGGAAGTAAAAGGAAAGGAAGTAAATGGATGAAAAAGGAAGGGAGGGAAGGAAGGAAGGAAAAGAGGGAGGGAGGAAGATGGGAGAAATCAGATCTTTCTGCTTAGATCTCATTATCCTGGGATCATACTTGTAAAACCCATCCTGAGTTTGGAGGCCTGAACGATAGAGGCAGCCAACCAGGATCATGAACCTTACCACCCTGTAAAACTCACAGGAAAATAACCTGCAATCCACACTTAGTCTCCTTTATACCCACCAGGTACCTAAGGTGCGTAATTTTAAAGTGCCCCCAAGTTTTGCGTGTTTGCTGCCATTTCTCTCTTCCTTCACACACACACCCTTTTTTTTCCCCCCTGACTCTTTCTAGTACAGAAAGAGGAGCCAGGAAATGTCAGTGATTTATGGATCACAACTAATTGTCCCGATATCTTCCCTTTCCTGGATGGATGGGTGGATAGGTAGGTGGGCGGATCGAGCATTGATCAGTCATTGAGCAGCTCTTTTATTCCTCTGATAAAGCAAGGAAGTTCCTGCACTTCAGGAGGGTGGAGAAGAGAGAAGAGAGTTTCTTCCATGCCAAACTGGTCCGACCGGTTCTCTTACTGGTTGGTGTTCTTTATTTTCCTTTTTTTCTTTAGTACTCGGAAGGAAGAGAGAAAGCGGGGGGGGGGGATATGAAAAGTGCAGGTAACATTAGGAGCCTCCTTACTCTTATTTGCTGGGGCAAGAATCACTTCTTTGCTTCCGTTTTCTGACCGTTTTGGTGTTTTTTGTTTTGTTTTGTATGTTTGTCCCTTAAATTGCTGACCTATTCCACCAGTGATTGGCACATGGGGTTTGTTTTTTGGGACACGCAGGGAGTCCTTGACTTACGACCACAATTGGGGCCAGAATTTCCGTTGTTAAGCAAAACGAAAGTTCAGTAAGTCACACCCGATTTTACGATCTTTTTTGCCATGGTTGTTAAGCGAAACACTATGGTGGTTAACTGAATCGTAGATTGTTCAGTGAATCCAGCTCCTCCCCATTGACCTTCCTCCAAAGCATATAACTCAACAGGTTGACTGATAATCAGTTTTATTCTTATAAATCAAGTGCATATTTGTAGAGCCAGCAACCCCCTATTCCATTTTATTTATATATTGGGGGTTTTTTTTAATTTCAATGGCCACCCATCTCCAGTCAGTGACTCTGGGCAGCTTACAATTCAGGAAATACATTACGATTAAAAGTTTAGATGTTCGTGGGTCAACGATCGTCTTGCGGCGAACCCCGATTAAAAGTTTAAAAAACAGTAAAAGCAGCGAACCAGTAAAAAACATTAAAAACATCCAAAACAATATACAATGCTTGACTTACGGCAGCAACCGAGTGCAACATTTCTGTTGCTAAGCGAGACAGCTAAGTGAGTTTTGCCCCCTTTTACGACCTTTCTTGCCACCGTTGTTGAGTGAATCACCGCATTTGTTATGTTTGTAACACGGTTGTTAAATGAGTCTGGCTTCCCCCCTTGACTTTGCTGGTCAGAAGGTCGCAAAAGGGGATCACGCGACCCCGGGACGCTGCAACTGTCATAAATATGAGTCAGTTGCCAAGCATCTGAATTTGGATCACGTGAGCATGGGGATGCAGCAACGGTCGTAAGTGTGAAAAACGGTCTTAAGTCCCTTTAACTTTGAAGGTCCCTGAATAAATCGTCGTTTTACCTGTACTGTTTCTCACCTGCCTTAACGCTACTCAAGAGTGAGCTTTGGGCAACGGTCGTAAGTGTGAAAAACGGTCACAAGTCACATTTTTCAGTGCTGTTGTAACTCTGAACGGTCACTGAGTGAACCGTTGCAAAGTCGAGGACTACGTGTACACAAGATTTTTATTTTCAAAAGAAAAAGAAACAGAAAAAGCAGATCCAGCCCTCTAGGATTTAGTTCACAAAGCAAAGCACCCTCTTGAGTATAAATCTAGTTTTAATTAAAACTACCCGAATAGTCCAGCTAGAACTTTTTCCTGGTACTTTATTTTTGTTTTTTATCCTTGTTTCTTTCAATCTCTCTCGGACATAATCCGCCTTAAAGCTCCGTTGCAGCACGCAATGTTCTGTTACCGTTTCAGTTCAGAAAATCCATTTTTTCCCTCTCCCCCCCCCTCCCCATCTACCTGATTGCACGCGTCTGGCTTCTTCGCATGGCCATATAATGGGACCTTCTGCGGGTCCCGCCGGTGTTTTTAAGATTAATATTTTGAAATGGAAATAAAAGCTGCTCGCTTTAGCTTTTTGCTTCGCTTCCCCTTACAGGTTGGTGCGTCGCCCTGTCGGCCACGCCTGAAGAGCTAAATTGCTGGGTTTGGGCTGGAATTGTAATGTTGATGCATAAATAAATTATCCAGAATTGCAGTTGCTTGACGTAACCGGGCTTTGCGGCTCCACATTAGAACCGGAGTAAGAACTGCAGGTCACTTGTGATAAAAGAAAGAGCCCAGCCCGGCCTTTTGCTGTTCTTTTATCCCTATAGAGCAGGGGTGGGTTCTAACTTACCTCGCTGCCGGTTCGCTTCCTCCCGCGCCGCGTGGGCGCGCCGCGTGGGTGCGCGTGCACTTTGCGCGCGCACGCATGCGCAGTGCAAAAAAAATTAAAAAAAATTCCCCCCAAAAAAGCCAAAAACAAGATGGTGACGCATGCGCAGTGCTAGAAACTCGGCCTCTGAGCATGCGCAGAAGAAAAAAAAACCCGGGAGAAAATTAAAAAAAAAATTCAAAAAAAAAATTCAAAAAAAAAGATGGCAGCGTCCACGGACCGGCACCGACCAAACTGGATCCGTGACGTCATTGTGACATCACCAGCGGGTCGCTACCGGTTCGGCCGAACCGGGAGGAACCCACCTCTGCTATAGAGGTAGTGCTCGACGTACAACAGTTCGTTTAGTGACCGTTCAAAGTTACGACGGCACTGAGAAAAGTGACATGACCGTTTTTCCACACTTATGACCATTGCAGCATCCCCCATGGTTACGTGATTTACATTCGGATGCTTGACTGATTCGCATTTACGACGGTTGCAGCGTCCCGGGGTCACGTGATCCCCTTTTGCGACCTTCTGACAAGCAACGTCAAGGGGGAAGCCAGATTCGCTTAACAACCGTGTTACTAATTTAACAGCTGCAGTGATTCCCTTAACTAATGTAGCAAGAAACGTCATAAGATGGGACAAAACACGTTTAACAAATGTCTCACTTAGCAGCATAAATTTTGGGCTTGATTGTGGCCGTAAGTCGAGGACTCCCTGTACTCTGATCGGATTGTGATCGAGGATGGCTAGCTAAGTTTTAGAGGGAGTCCTCGACTTACGACCCACAATTGAGCCCAAAATTTCCATTGTGAAGCAAGACAGTTGTTAAGTGAGTTTTGCCCCATTTTACGACCTTTCTTGCCTCAGTTGTTACGTGTTGCTAAGTTACCAACACAGGTTGTTAGCACTTAGCACTTAGCAATAGCACTTAGACTTATATACCGCTTTACAGTGCTTTACAGCACTCTCTAAGCGGTTCACAGAGTCAGCATATTGCCCCCAACAATCTGGGTCCTCATTTTACCCACCTCAGAAGGATGGAAGGCTGAGTCAACCTTGAGCCGGTGAGATTTGAACCGCTGAACTGCTGAACAGTCAGCTGAAGTAGCCTGCAGTACTGCACTCTAACCACTGCGCCACCTCGGTTAAGCAAATCCGGCTTCCCCATTGCCTTTGCTTGTCAGAAGGTCACCAAAGGGGGGATCACATGACCCGGGGACACTGCCACCGTCGTAAATATGAGTCAGTTACCAAGCGTCTGAATTTTGATAGCGGGAGCAATGGTTGTAAACGTGAAAAATGGTCGTCAGTCCCTTTTTCCAGTGGCCTTGTGACTTTGAACAGTCACTAAGTGAACTGTTGTAAGTCGAGGACTACCTGTACATTCTTATAGCTGAATCCTCAGTGTGTAGTTGCGCACAGGTGTTTATTCCACCACGAAATACCGTATTTTTCGGAGTATAAGACGCACCTTTTTCCCCCCTAAAAGAGGGTGGAAATGTTGGTGCGTCTTATACACCAAATACAGCCAATTTTGGCCCCCGCATCCCACTTTTGCGAAAAAACGGGCCCGTTTTTCGCAAAAACGGGGTGCGCAGAGGGTTTGGGAGGCCTGCAGAGTGCTCCTGGGGGCCGGGGGAGGACAAAAACTTTTTTTTTCTTACTTACCTCTTCGAAATCTTGGTGCGTCTTATAGTCCGAAAAATACGGTAATTAGTTTGCCAATTTTCCATAGTTTGTTTGATCGTTTTCTTTACTTTAGACTCCAGCACCCATCTCTGAAACTACACAGGGTGTTTCAATATCTGCAATATTTTCCAGATGCTTGGATTGACCTTTATTTTATCTCCGTATATCGTTTTGCGGAATTAAGTAATGTCCCTTTTAAAAGATGGGCAAAATAGGGCTCAAATCTTCTTTTTTTAAAGTGTACTCCTGCCCCAAAGATAGAGGAACATCTTTAATTTAAAATGAAAGGCATGATTATAGAGCACTTCCTTTCCCCCCCTCCCCCGAAAGCTTTATTACATTTTTTTAAAAATATGCAAAGCAGCAGAGGAAAAAAAAAAACCGAAAAAGAAAGAGGGAAAAAGTAAGGAACAAAACAATATTGCGGAGTGTAAACAGAAAGAGGGGAAAAAAAGCTATCGAGAAAAATAACTTCGATACGGATCAAAATCAGTGACCCTTTGAACTGGAATAAAACAAAACAAACAGCAATTCTATCATAAACGAGGCTAATCATGAAAATCCAAGGTTAACATTTCAGTTTCAAAACAAAAACTCCTAAAGAGTGGTTTCCAATTAGATACAAAGCTAGATAAAGTCTTTTCCTTCAACCAAGCGATCAATGCCGCCATCTGCACCAACTCCCATCGCTTCCACTCTCCATTCTTCCATTGAGGGTACATTTGAGTCCTTCCGTCTTATAAAATATCTTTTTCTGCTCCTGTCATATATAAGAAAACAGTTCTATGTTTTTTTTTCTTCCCAAACTGTTTATCCATTTCTTTTATCCTAAAAGAAAAGCTGCTTAACACCAAATATTTCCGTTCCTAACGATATGCCTGATTTTCGACATTTTTTTTAAAATCATGGTTGTTAAGTGAATCACTGCAGTTGTTAAATGAGTCACACGGTCATTAAGCAAATCCGTTTTCCCCCCCAATGACTTTGCTTGTTGTAAGCCGGCTGGGAAAGTGGCAGATGGAGATCACCTGATCCCAAGGTGTACTGCACCTGTCATAAATACAATGGTTGGTTGCCGAATGCTTGAATTTTAATCAGGTGGTCATGGGAATGCTATGACGGTCATAAGTCATAAGACACTTTTTTCCCCCAGTGCCGCTGTAACTTCAGTCGCTAAACGAATGGTTGCAAGTCAAGGACGACTTGGAACTTCTCAAATACAGGTAGTCCTCAAGATTCATCCACAACTATATCCAAAATTTCTCTCGCTAAGCGAGACATTTGTTAAAGTGGATTTCTCCCTCCCCCCCCCCTCAATTTTACGACCTTTCTTGCCACAGTTGTTAAAATGAATCCCTGAGGTTAAGTTAGTGACACGGTTGTTAAGCGAGTCTGGTTTCCGCATTGACTTTGCTTGTGAGAAGATCCGCAAAAAGGGACACTGCAGCCGTCATAAATATGAGTCAGGTGCCAAGCATCTGAATTTGGATCATGTGACCCTGGGGCCACGGGGTCATCAGTGTGAAAAACAGTCATAAGTCCCTTTTTCCAGTGCTGTTATAACTTTGAACCGTCACTAAATGAACTGTTGTCACGTCCTTGTGGAAATGTCTTACTTCAGAAACTGCCTGTTTGCCAGATCAGATAATTTACCTTGGCTAAAGAAGATTCCCCCTCCCCCCACTATTCTGCTTGTGTGTATATACTCTCCCCCCCCCCTTTTTTTTTTTTTTTCTTTTTGGGCGGATTGAACCCAGGGCCACCTGCGAACCAAAGCTAGCTAGCCTGCATTTCATTACTTTCCCCCCAAATGAAATTGCTTTGGTGCTTTAAGCTCTCTGTATGAGTCAGAGGAGATAGGGAAAGGCTATATAAACACTCTGTAATTAAGGCAGGAAAAACCCTGGACTATAAATTTGGGAGTGTGTTTTTGATGGGGCGGAAAAAGCCCTTACTTAGCAGAGTTAACTTTTCTTGACCCGGCTGCAAGCGGTTGAAGGCGATTCCCGGCAGAAAAAAAAAACTTCCCAAAGGCAGTTGCACCCAAAACGACAGGTAAATACTTAACACAAAACTCTTGTGTAAGGTTGGGGTCATCTCTACCCCAGATCTGCGGATAGAAGGGAAGGTAGAACCTGTCTTGCTAGCCGACATTGGAGAACAACAGATGCTAAGCTTGGTCTGATTCATCTTCGAGAGGGATTTTCCTCCTTTTATTTAAGTCCACCGTACATGGCGTCTCTACAAGAAAACAATGCAAAGAGTTTTAAATTAAAATAAAGCCAGGAAGGGGGGGGGGATAGTCACAGCTGTACTGTGTGCTCCAAATATCTTTCTACATCAAATGGCTGACTTAGAATTCATAAGTGATTTCAAACCGGGTTTGGAAATGGCTAGCTCGTTACAGAAAAATATTTTGGCATGTGGGCTCTAAACAATGATTACTCTATTAATTCCAGCATTGGTTCGTACTTATTGCTAGTCCTTTGGCGTTAAAAGATAGGATGCGGGCAATTCTAATATTATCCTAATACCACCTGCATTGTGGGTTGCAAAGCTTTCCTTGTTTTATTCTTGTCATCCCTACCTTTTTCTTCTCTCGGTGCTTTCTAGATTACAGATGGGCAAAGCACGGTTATGTTTGTGGGGTCCTTGGTGCTCCCTGAGCTTGGTTGTTTTCTTGCAGACGTTTCATGACCCAACTAGGTAACCTCATCAGTGCTACAAAGGACTGGAGTTTGCGGAGTGGAGGAGAAAGAGAATGGGAGGAGGAGGAGAAACAACTGTGGGGTCCTTGGTGCTGTCTTGAGCTTGGTTGCTTTCTTGCAGACGTTTCATGACCCAACTAGGTAACATCATCAGTGTTAGAAGGGAGTGCTCTCTGCAAGCAAACTACTTGTATATAAACAGAAAGCAAACCCCACTGCTTTCTAATATTGATGATGTTACCTAGTTGGGTAATGAAATGTCTGCAAGAAAGCATCCGACCTCAGAGACCACTCAGGACCCCACAGGACTTCTCCTTCTCCTTTCCCTCCTCCATTTCGCAAGCCCCACTCCCTTCTAGACTGATGATGTTACCTAACTGGGTAATAAGACGTCTGCAAGAAAACCGCCAAATTCAGAGAGCGTCAAGGACCCCACAATTCAACCCCAAGCTACAAACAATTCCCTTTTGTTTTTATGTTTATGATGTACACCACCCAGAGTCACTAGTTGAGATGGGCGGCTATAGAAATCAAATAAATAAAAAACATTTTGAGATGGTTAAGACTTCGCAAAACATCACACTCGGATTGCTCCAAATCTCATTCACAATTTTCTTGATGCCATTCTAGTTTATCGAAAGCATTCCATTTCCGTTTCATGGACAAAATAGTCCATTTCAGTGTGGGAATGTTCCCAGGGAAGGAATAGCTATTTCTGAGGCTGAAATGAGGAATTTCTGTTCATTTTAATGGTTTTCACACTTCCCCTATAGGTGTGTGGGATTCCCTGTTCTCCAGCCAATCCTGAATACATGAAGTTGTTGACTTACAATAGGTCATTTAGTGACCAAAGTTACAACGGCACTGAAAAAAAAGTGACTTATGAGCATTTTTCACACTTACGACCTTTGTAGCAGCCCCATGATCATCATCATCATCATCTTCATCTTTTAATGACCCCATAATCCCTTGCCGGGTGGAGTCTGGGCCACTGAATGGAGCTAGCAGAGTGTTTTACTGGCCGGATGTCCTTCCTGTCGCCAATGCGGAGTTTTGTTCAGATATATTTTCAGTGTGCCCAGAGAGAGAAATATCTGCCTCTACCTAGGATCGAACTCACAGCCTCCGGATTGTGAGGCGAGAGCTCCGCCTCTAGGCCACGGCACCACTTCTTAGCACTGGATCATGTGATTAAAATTCAGATGCTTGGCAACCGGTTCATACTTGTGACGGTTGCAGTGTCCTGGGGTCACGTGATCCCCTTTTGCGACCTATCGGCCAGCAAAATCAACGGGGAAGCCCGATTCACTTAACAAGCGTGTTTCTCACTTAGTACCTGCAGTGATTCACTTAACAAGTGTGGCGAGAAAGGTCGTAAAATGGGGCAAAGCTCACTTAACAAACGTCTCGCTTATTAACAGAAATGTGGGGGCTGAATGGTGGTCGTAAGTCGAGGACTACCTGTCTGCTCCTAATCCAGCCTTAATAACTAGACGCTGTCAGAGAAATGAGAGGCCGGTTTTTTTTTAATACTAATAATTCTCCCTCCCCATAAATCTGCCTACTTTCTCTTTGGGAAGTGCTCCTTGTCAATAAAAGGTTAGCATTGTCATTACCCTTTCCTGAAAGAACAGTGGTGTACATGAAAGAGCATTAAAAGGGCCAGAGCCTTAAATAAAGCTGACAGTGTAAAGATTTAATACATTTCTCGGAGTAACAGAGCGATGTTTCATTGCGCTGGACACAGCCCCCGGGGCACAAAAGCATCTTTAAAAAAAAAAAAAAAAAGCATGTTCGCTTCTAAGAAAACCATTAGATTGTTGTTGGGTCTTTTTTAATAAAATAGTAGATTTGTAAAGTAGATTATCCTTTCCATCGATAAGATACCAGAACGGCCAATTCAAGTTGTAAACCGGCAGTGTAGTTTGGCTGCAGGTTCCCTGAAGCAACACGCAAAGGCAGCTTATGAATCTGTGGTGTGAGATATTGTGGTCCCGTTTCATTGCCCGGTTGTGAGTCTCCCTGCATTGAATTGTGAGGCTTGGTTATTACCGGCAGTTCCGGCCATTGGTTTAGTGACCATTGGAAGCATCGGAAAAAGCGACTTAGGACCGTTTTTCACACTTACGACCGTGATGACGTGATCAAAATTCAGATGTTTGGTAACTGACTCATATTTATGACGGTCGCAGTGTCCCGGGGTCACGTGATGTTACCATGTTACTAACTTAACCACTGCAGTGATTCACTTAACAACTGTGGCAGGGAAGGTTTTAAAAGGGTGCAAAACTCACTTAATGGCCTTGCTTAGCAACAGAAATTTTGGGCTCCGTTGTGGTCGTAAGTCGAGGACTACCGGTATTTTTTTTTAAAGAAGTGGTAAAATATTCCTTTGATTTCAGCCTCTTTGCAGTGAGTAGCCCATTTGCTCTCAAGGAGAGAACCAACCTAGAACTAAGGAGAAATTTCCTGATAGTGAGAATAATGAATCGGTGGAACAGCTGGCCTCCAGAAGTTGGTTTTCAAGAAGAGACTGGACAACCATTTGTCTGAAATATGGTGTAGGGCAGTGATGGCGAACCTTTTTTTGCTCGGGTGCCAAAAGAGCGCGCGTGCCCACACCCATAATGCAATGCCCTCCCCACCACGCATGCGCGCAGAAGCCCCCCGCGCTGCCCCCCCACCACGCATGCGCGCAGGACTCACTGAAGCCTCCGGAGCCTGTGGATGGCGAAAAACAGATTCCAGCTGATTTTCGGCCTTCTGCAGGGCGGGGGGGGGGGAGATTGTTTTCGCCTTCCCCAGGCTTCAGGAAAGCCTCCGGAGCCTGTGGATGGCGAAAAACGGACCCAACGGCCCAGGGATGGGTTCCTCCCGGTTCGGACTAGTTCGCCCAAACCGGTAGCGACCTGCTGGTGATGTCACGATGACGTCACCGATCCGGTTCGGTCGGTGCCGGTCCATGGGCGCCGCCATCTTTTTTTTTACTTTATTTATTTATTTATTTTTCTTCTGAGCATGCGCAGAAGCCGAGTTCTGGCACTGTGCATGCGGTCGCCATCTTGGTTTTGGTTTTTTAAAAAAATTATTATTATTATTTTCGAATTTTTTGTTACTGCGCGGCGTGGGAGGGAGCGAACCGGCAGCGAGGTAAGTTGGAACCCACCCCTGCAATGACAAAACCGGAAGTTCAGAAACGAACTTCCAGTTGGGCCGTTTTTCACCCTCCCAAGGCTTCAGGAAAGCCTCCTGAATCAGCTGGCCAGCGCGCACAGCGCTGGAGCCAACATAGGGCAATGCCTTGCGTGCCCTCAGATATGGCTCCGCGTGCCACAGGTTCGCCATCACTGGTGTAGGGTTTCCCCCTTGAGCAGGAGGTTGGACTAGAAGACCTCCAAGGTCCCTTCCAACTCTGTTATTCTGGGTTTTTTAGCGTTGATTTTTCTCTCAGATGTGTTAGGGAAGAGGGGGCACTGCCCGTTCTCGGTGCCATCGCATTTGCATCTGCCTACGATGAGTTAGTTGCTGCTTTTCCCCCCAAGTCCATGTGCATGTGTGTGCAGGCTGTGATGCCTTAGCTATTTTTTTATTTATTAAATTTATATACACCGTATCGCCCATTTCACAGTCCTACCCCTGCATAGCCCAATTCTTACAAAGAAGCCCATTTGTGAGCCTCCTTGCAGTGAGATGAGTGGCATATACATTTCATAAAATAATAATTTCTGATGCTGAAGGTTTTGTTCTCTCCTTTGTGTTAGATCTGAGCTTTTTTTTTTTTTTTTTTCGTTTATATTGTTTTTTTTCGAGGGGGGTTTAATATTTCTTCATGCAAGTCCTGTAAAAGAGAAAAAGGAGGGGGGGGGCCTTTCTTCGAGGGCCTGTGCAGCCAGCTTCTTATAAGAAGTGGTTTCCAAGTTCAAAAGATCCTAGAGGTGTGAAGAAATTCAAAATACAGCGTTGACACCCGAGCGATACAGAAAGGAAAGCCGCTTCCTCTTTCGACATTCTGCTTCCTGCCTTGTTGCAAAATTGCTTTTAAAGCAAGGCTTGGGCTAAGGCGAGCCTCTTTTCCTACAGTCCCTGCCCCGCCCTCTTGGCCAGACCATGAGAAGATAATTTGCCAGGCCTTTGAAGCGCTTTAATTAATTGATTCATTAAGCTTGCGGATCTCCTGTCCGAAGCTCTCCGGGAGCCGTGGAACAATGGTGAAATGGAAGCGAAACGCAAAGTTTGGCAGATTTCAGCCTCATGGCGCCTGTTCAGAGAAGGGAGATAATTTTACTAGGACCTCGGGATTCACACAATCGCACAAAGCCGTAAGAATGAAAGTTCTGGCTGTCAAACGTTGCAGGGTCTCCCACCCTGTGTACGGCTTGATGGGTGCCAGAAATAAACCCACCCCTGCCTTTGAACAAGTAGCAATAGCACTTAGACTTATATACCGCTTCATAGTGCTTTACAGCCCTCTCTAAGCGGTTCACAGAGTCAGCATATTGCCCCCAACAATCTGGGTCCTCATTTTACCCACCTCGGAAGGATGGAAGGCTGAGTCAACCTTGAGCCTGGTGAGATTTGAACCGCTGAACTGCAGCTAGCAGTCAGCTGAAGTAGCCTGCAGTGCTGCACTCTAACCACTGCGCCACCTCGGCTCTTTAAGTACATCTTAATTACAGGGTAATCCTTGAGTTATGGCCACAATTGAGAAAAAAAGATTTCTGTTGATGAGTGAGGCATTTGTTAGGTGAATTTTGCCCCGTTTTACCACCTTTCTTGCCACTGTTGTTAAGTGAATCACTGCAGTTGACAGGCTAGTAACCCGGTTGTTAAGTGAATCTGGCTTCCCCATTGACTCGTCAGAAGGTCGCCAAAGGGGGATCCCATGACCCACACTGCAACCGTCATAAATATGAGTCCATTTCCAAAAGTCTGAATTTTGATCCCTTGACCAATGGGGATGCTTACAAACGTCGCAAGTCATAAAGTCACTTTTTTCACTGCCAATGAGAATATATCTGCTGGGGGTGGGGGGGAAACCTCCGCATTGGCGACAGGAAGGGCATCCGGCCAGTAAACACTCAGCTCCATTCAGTTGCCCAGACTTCACCCCGCAAGGGATTATGGGGTCGTTAAAAGATGATGATGATTGTAACTTCGAACGGTCGCTAAATGAACTGTTGTAAGTCGAGGACTGCCCGTATATTTTCCCTGTATATTTTCCTTTCTATCACATTCAACGATAAGAGACGTTTTCAGGGCGTTTTAAGAAGATTTTGGTTGTGCATCTCTGCTATTTGTGGATCCGTTCGCTCTACCAGATGACCTGCGAAAACAGAACATGTGGCTGAGCTGTTTTTTAACTTTTCTGCTAAGTTTTCTTTGAAATGGCTCTGCCTTTTAACTCTCCAGTACAGCATGAATCCCCCAGAGGGAGAAGGGGGGGGGGAGGGAGAGGAAATCTTTACCTTAATTACTCTGATTGCTCCCTTATGCAGCCAGAATGCTAATTGATTTGAGGCTGGATCCAGTCGTGGCTTTGCAAATAGATGAAAGAAACCTCTTGTGGTCCCCTTGCCGGGATGTCATTTAATCCTCTTGCTTTCCTAAAAAGTTCATTCTCCAGTAGCGTTAAGGCAGGTGAGAAACAGCACAGGTACTTACAAAAGTTCATTTAGGGACCGTTCAAAGTTAAAACGGCACTGAAAAAAAGGGACTTGCGACCGTTTTTCACACTTACGACCGTTGCTGCATCCCCATGCTCACTTGATCCTGGTTCATATTTATGACGGTCGCAGTGTCCCGGGCTCACGTGATCCCCTTTTGTGACCTTCTGACAAGCAAAGTCAGTGGGGAAGCCAGATTCGCTTAACAACCAGGTTACTAACTTAACAACTGCGATGAATCACTTAAGGACTGGAAGGCCAGAAAGGTGGTAAAATTCTGTAAAGGTGAGCAAAATTCACTTAACAGCCGTCTTCCAAACTTAACAACTGCAGTGATTCGCTTAACAACTGTGGCAAGAAAGGTGGTAAAATGGGGCAAAGCCCACTTAAACAGATTTCTCACTTAACAACAAAAATTTTGGGCTCAATTGTGTCGACTTACGACCACGATCGGTATCAGAATTTCCATGGCTAACCAAGGCAGGGTTTTTAAGTGAGCCTGATTTTACGACCATTTTTTGCCTCCCATTTTTAAACGGAATCATTGCAGTCATTAAGTGAATCCTGTCGTTAAGCGAATCCGGCTTCCCAGATTGACTTCTTGTGGCGAGTCTTTGAGGAAGGGTCACAAAGGGAGACAACATGACCCGGGAGATGCTGCAGCTGTCATAAATTCGTGTTGGTTGTGAAGCACCCTAAATTTTTGCCCCTTTGCTGTGACTGTGTTAAACATGAGGATGGTTGTAAGTCACTTTTTTCAGCGTCGCCGTAACTTCGAACACTCACTAAATGTTTGTTTGTCGAAAACACTTCTGCCTCTTCGCTACAATAGCATTTTTTATTGTTTTTAACCTGAGATTGCACCTGACAAACACAAGTAAGACACATTTTTGTGTTCCAAAAGCAGGAAGGGACCCCAAAGCAGCCTGGAAACGCTTTCTTGCCTTCTCCCTTCCCCCCCCCCTTTTTGGGGGTGGGTGGGTGGGGTGTCCTGCTGGCTGAAATACTTTTGATAGCAGATTCTAATGACTGAAGCCCCCTGCCCTTGAGCTATTTCTCCCCCCACCCCTCTGCTCAAGTGTTCTTTACTGAGTCAGCTTTTGACCCACCTAATATATTGCTGTAAAAAAACCAAAAAACCCCACACAGGGTTTCTATCACCTGGGATGTAAACACCTGAGACGCTGAGTCAGGCCCTGGATCTGTCAGGCCCGGCTTCGTTGACGATGACTTTGTTCGCTTAATATCACTTTATTCAATAAATGAACCCTTTCTGGGCTCCGTTCATTGTACAGATAGTCCTCGACTTACAACAGGTCCTTTAGCGACCATCCGAAGTTACAAAGGCCCTGAAAAAAGTGATTTACGACTGGATTACAAGCGATGCTCGAGCAGGGTCCGCAGGATTGTCTGGGATGCTACACATCCTTTTCACAACCTCTTTTCCTCGTTACCTTTTCGGAGGGGGCTTCGTGGTATCTGAAGCAGAACACACACACACACACACAGTTTTGTTCCATATAAGCATTAAACTTGTGAACTCTCAAGTTTCTTTTTTATACTATGTATTCAAAATG